>PVLD010037228.1:0-10472 GCA_004027595.1 Dinomys branickii
AGAGGATCAACTGTCTGACTAAATTTGCATGTCTGTATATGGGTCCATACATCTACAATTCGAAGATATCAATGGATAAAGCAACAACTACTGTTGAGACCATATCACCTTGTCTATAGACTAGTTGTGATTGTACTATTTTCTATGATAATGGGTGTCTGTTTGTCAATATGTTTTTGTACTTTTATGTTTCTAAAATTTAAAAAAAAAAAAAACATCTCTCACCTGCTGTAAAGCCAAAGAAGTCAGGCTCATGGAAGACCCACAGTTCATGTTAGGAGATGAAAGCAAGGCATCTTGCTCTTTTCTTTACCTCAAGCCTGTTACTTCCTAGTGCGGCTTTAGAACTTTGCTTCAGATGGATCTTTGTGTCTGTTGACAGGTGGATGGGAGACTTGGGAGACTTGGGAGACTCTCACCCTTCACCTATAATACACTCTCCCTCACATCACCTAACACACCCCTGCAGCATAGGGGTGTGGTATTAGCATAGTGTCAAATTCACCTTTCAATTTTCTGCTCTGAGTGGGAAGCACACCCCATTCATTCCTGATGGCTTCTCCATCCAAGCTCTGTTGTCCTCCTGAGCAACCTCAACTTCCTCATGACAACGGCCCCAGCATCCACATCCTCGTAACTCCCTGGAAGCCTTGTCTCCTGTGCTGCCTGTTCTCCTCCATCCCAGCTACTCCCTACCGGGTACACCCAGGAAATGTCTTTACCGAAATCTGGACCATCTCCAAAATAACAAACCCATAGAACCCAAGCCCTGCCCACAACTTCCAGCATGTTTACTCAGCAGTGTCCACTCTTCCAACATTATTTCTGCTCTGGGTGGATCTTCTCATGTTTTCTTTGCCCCTTCTAATCCACTCTACCTATAGAAAGTGAGAAATACTTTCCACATTTGGTCAGGTCACTGTGAGCACGTTAGTTATAAGTACAATGTATGAAGACAGAGAACAGAATAAAGGCTTCCATTAACCCCAAACGAAGGTTGTATAAACTTCTGGGAAGATTGTGGAGCGGTAAGCAGCACAGAAAGAGGCTCTCTGAGAGTTGCCATCCAGATGCTGGAATATAGCAATGCAAGGAAGACGGGAAAGAAAGCAGTGGGCCCCCTGGACCCAGGAAGGATCTGAAGTGAAAATTGAAGTCCGTGGGAAGAGCAGAGAGAGAATCTTCAAAAGGGAAACAGGTGGCCAGCAGAGCCTTCCCCCTGAGTCGGGACTTACTGCACGGGAGGAACAGTTCAAATCTGCAGACACACAATGAGTGCCGGCAAAACTGGAGGTCTCCACGGAGAAATGCAGCAGTGGAAGGGAACAGTGGATGTGAAGGGCTACATTAGCTGGGGGTGAGTGCTGAGGGCTCAGTCGATCCAGAGGAAAGGGCAGTTCACTGGGAGCCATCTTGGAGAGGTGTCAGCTGAGCTCAGAAGTCAGAACAACGGCTGGCTCCATTTAGCGGCTCTCAGCTGAATTCAAGCCCTCAGAAGGTGCACTGAGGGCCGCAGCATGAACAGGTCTGGTCTCAGCTTGATGGCAAAAATCCAGCCTGAACTTCAAGGGAAATAAAGGTACAGGCTCACTAAGATTACTACCCCACCATAAAGCTGCTGATGACTTGCTGGAATAAGTCAGCGAAGATTTGGACTCTGCTTCTAAATGTTGCCTACCAGTAATTGCAGAAACAAACATGAAACGGGCTTTTTTCTCTCTCTCTCTCTCTCTTTTCTCGTGTCTTTTGTCATTGTTGTTTTCTTCTTCATTGTTTGATCTTGTTTTATGTGAGGGTGAATGTGGTTTCTTGCTTCTTTGTGGTTGTAGTTCTGTTCTTTTCCTCCTTTTATTTCTTCCTTCTCTCTTTCCCTCCTGTCCTCTGCACCAGTTTCCCAAAGTTTGTTTGATTCCCCTTTATCTTCAAGCCTTGCTTCTAAACTCTTCCTCTTCTTCTACTTCTATTTTTTCCTTACCCCTTTTAAGTTTTCTCCACGAAGGGTAAAATTAATATATTGAGGACCTACCTATTTCATATAATTCTCTGGGGGTTTTTAGATTTTGTTATACAACCACAAATCTAGTTCATATGGTTAAAGGTGGAAAATTAATGGTTCCCTCAGTCTGTCATTTTTAGGCTGTGTTTGATGCTATGGTTATTGCCAATGGTACCTCTTTAGCCAAAGTGACATAACTGTTCTAACCAGCTGTTCTTTCTGGTACACCAACACTGAGATTGCCTAAGGGTCATAGAAAATACTGTGTAGAAAGCAGCAACTTCTCACCCCCAACAAATTGAGGAAGCAGGATCTTACAACAGACTCAAAACCGAAAGACCAGCTACAGCTGAAGATACTAGAGAGAAATTGTCATTTCCTAAGGGTTATAAATGCTAGCAATAAAGCACAATAGGCAATTTACAAGCATCAACCCAGGAAATAAACTTAAAGAAAAGAAAAATGAGAAGATATTTAAATAAGATACAACCCCAAACATTCATTTCACCAAAGGCCTGGGAGACAGTGAAATGGGCTAATGTGAAAGCCACTACTTGACTTTTCTGAAGTGGTAACAACAAAGAAAATGAATGAGGCTCTAGAAAAAATCAAATCAGAAATAATTTCTCACATAACCACAGAAATGATGACCACAGTGAAAAACATGTTTAGTGATTCTGACGCAGAAACTCATAAAAAATGGAGAAGCTTAAGAAAATTATGGAAACCATGAGTGCTCAACATAGGAAAGAAATGTAATCCATTAAATAGATTCAAGCAGATATTCAGGAGAATAAAAATTCAATTCAATTGAAAGTATCTGCAACAGAATGAGCCAATGTGAAGACAGAATCTCAGATATAGAAGACAGGCTTACAGTTAGTGGTCATGAAAAGAAACATTTCTTAAAAATAGGAAGGGACTATAAGAAATCAACCCGGCAGCTGCTAGAGCTTGCAAAAAAGAATCAGTTAAGTTTGATTGGAGTCAATGAAAAAGCAGGAGATAGCACAAACTATATTTATAAAAAACTGTTAGCAGATGTCATGGCGGAAAATTTCCCTGGCAAACGAATTTGACAGACAAATAAGTGAGGTTTGTAGAACTCCCACTAGCCATGATCAAAAAAAAATTTACAACCAGGCATACCACAGTCAAGATTCCAGAAATTCAAGAATAGAATATTAAAAGTTGTTAGGGAAAAGAAACAAGTCACCTATAGATGAAGCCCTATCAGAATCAGAGCTGACTTCTCAACACAAACCCTCAAGTCAAGGAGAGTTTTAAGTATTTTAAGTGCTAAATAAAAATAACTTCTAACCCAGACTGCTTGGTTTACCCTATAAAACTATCCTTCAAAATTGATGGAAAATAAGATACTTCCATGATCAAGAATACCTGAGGAAATTTGTGAACACCAAAGAGACATAATAAAATATTCTGAAGGACATTCTAGAAAGAGATAAAAAGGACAGCTCCATGAACCCAACAGAAAGAATCCACCAGGCAAGGCAAACAATTAAACAGAGAAAGAAAAAAAAAATTGGTAGAACCAATGACAGAAAAACAACATGACAAGGATAAGTCAATACATACTAGTCATAATCATCAATGTTAATGGTCTCAATTTGCCAATCAAAAGAAACAGACTGGCAAGATCTAACAATGTGCTGCATGCAAGAAACACATCTAACTCAAAAAGAAATTCATAGACTGAAAGTCAAAGAATGGGAAACAATACTCCATGTGACAGGAACACAGAAAGAAACAGGGATAGCTATTCTGTTTGCAGACAAAGTGAATTTCAAGCCAAGACTGATAAGAGAGACAAAGAAGGTCAGTATATCCTTATAAAGGGAAGAGATCAAGAGGAAGATATAGGCATCATAAATATATATGCATCAAATACCAGTACACTCAACTATATAAAACAAATATTAGTAAGCATGAAAAATCAAATAAGCACTGGGGGATCTCAATACCCCATTGTCACAAACAGGCAGATAAACTAGACAAAAAAACAACAATGAAATATGAGAACAACGGAATTACTAGATATCTACAGAATGTTCCACCCTACAACATCAGAATATGCATTCTTCTCAGCTGCACATGGGATGTTCTCCAAAATAGACCACATACTAGCTCATAGAACATGCTTAAGTAAATATAAAGGAACTGAAATTATCCCATGCATATTATCAGACCATACTTCAATGAAATTGGAAATCAATGGCAGAAAAACACAAGAACTTCATAAACATATGGAAATTAAATAACAGCCTCCTGAACCACAAATGGGCTACAGATGAAATTAAAGAAGAAATTAGCCAGTTTATGCAATTAAATGATAATGATAATACAACATACTGGAACTTATGGGACACAATGAAAGCAGTCCTGAGAGAGAAATTTATAGCAGTGAATACCCACATCAGGAAAACAAAGCAGACACTTAGTACACCTTATCACCTTATCAAAAAAAGGAAAGAAAAGACTCAAATCCAAGCAAGTAGGAATGAAGAGTGAAATCACAACAGACCATGCAGAAATCCAGAAGATTATCTATACCTACTTTGAGAACTTGTATTCCAATAAGATGGAAAATGCAGTAGAAATGGACAGACTCCTAGATACATAAGAACTATCAAAGCTCAATTAGATGTAAAAATCCTAAAGAAACCAGTATCAATCAATTAAGTCAAAGATGTAATAAAGCCCTACCAACAAAGAAAAGCCCCAGCCCTGATGGATTCACTGCTGAGTTCTACAAGAACTTTAGAGAAGACTTAATATCACTATTTCTCAAACTCTTTAATGAAATTAAAAGGGAAGCAACACTCCCAAATTCATTCCTGGAAGCAAGAATTACCTGATACCAAAACCAAGGTAGGACCCAACTAAGAAAGAGAGCAACAGGTCAATCTCCTTAATGAAAATAGAAGCAAAAATCCTCAATACAATACTGGCAAACAGAATGTAGCAAATCATCAAGAAGATAATATGTCATTACTAAGTTGAATTCATCCCAGGGATGCAGATATGTTTCAACATACATAAATCAATAAATGTAATACACTATATTAAAAGCACCAAGGACAAAAATCATATAATCATCTCAATAAGTGCAGCAAAGCTTTTGACAAAGTCCAGCATACCTTCATGATAAAAACTTTACACAAAATTGAAATAGATGATCTCTATCTCAATTTGATAAAAGCCATCTATGACAAACCAACAACTAACATCATATTAAATGGACGAAAACTGAAAGTTTTCACACTAAAATCGGGAAGAAGACAAAGATGTCCACTGTCACCACTCTTATTCAACATAGTTCTGGAAATTTTAAACAGAACAGTTAGACAAGAGGAACAAATAAAAAGAATAACAATAGGAAATTAAAAATTAAATTATCATTATTCACAGATGACATGATACTCTACATAAAAGACCCCCAAAACTCTACCAAAAGACTTCTAGATTTCATAACCAAATTCAGTAGAGTAGCTGAATATGAAATCAACACTCAAAACTCAATAGCTTTCCTGTACACAAATGACAAAGTTCCTGAGAGACAAACTGGGGAAACAACACCTTTCACAAAGCATACAAAAAAATGAAATACCTAGAAATCAATCTAAAGAAGGAAGCGAAAGACGACTGAAAACTACACTATTCAGAAAAAAGAAACTGAAGACGATGTCAGAAAATGGAAAGACATCACTTGCTCTTAGGTAGGAAGAACCAATGTAGTGAAAAATGCCCTACTTCCAAAACTGTTATACAGATTTAACTCAATAATGATCAAAATTACAACAGTATATCTCACAGAATTAGCGAAAACAATTCTAAAATTTATTTGGAACCAGAAGAGACCTAGAATAGCAAAGGAAATTCTGGGCTACAAAGGCAAGTTATAGGCATCACAATCCTTGACTTATAATTATACTACAGAGCTACTGTGATTTAAAAAAAAACAGCATGATACTGGCAAAAACAAACAAACAAAAACAGGTGCAAGAATCAATGGAGACAATTACAAGATAAAGAAACAACTCCAGGTATTCAGCCACTTTATCTCTTACAAAGGTGCCAAACACATTCAATAAAAGAAAGACAGCTTCTTTAATAAATGGTGCTGGAAAAACTGGCTCTGCACATGCCAAAGGTCAAAGTTTCACCCATATCTTCAAACATGCACTAAACTAAAGTTGAAGTAGATTGAAGATCTAAATATTAAAACAAAAACATTAAATCTGCTGGAAGATAGAACAGGTAAAACCCTTGAAACTACACATTGGTGTAGGCAAATACTTTATGAATAAAACCCCGATCACACAGGAACTATCACAAAGAATCAACAACTTGGATCTCATCTTATTAAAAAGCTTTTGCACAGCAAGAGAAACCACCAACAGAGTGAGGAGACAGCCCACAATGTGGGAAAAAAATGTTTGCCAACTGTTCCTCAAGCAAAGGATTACTATCGAGAACATATGAAGAACTCAAAAAAATCAGACCTCCCAAATTTAAAGACCCAGTCCAGAAATGGGCACCTGAGATGAATAAATGCTTCTTAGATGAAGAAATGCAAATGGAAAATAAGCATATGAAAAAATGTTCAACATCACTGGTTACTTGATTTTAATTTTAATTTTTTTTAATTTTTTTTTTTTTTTTTGCGGTACTGGGGATCGAACTCAGGACCCTGCGCTTGCTAGACAGGCGCTTATTCCACTGAGCTATATCCCCAGCCCCCATCACTGGTTACTTGAGAGATGTAAATTAAAACAACACTGAGACTCCATCTCACCCCAGAAAGAATGGCTATCAATCATCAAGAAATGAACCAATAACAAATGTTGGAGAGGATGCGGGGATAAAGGAACACTTCTCCACTGCTGGTGGGAGTGTAGACTGGTGCAACCACTTGGAAATCAGTGTGGAGATTCCTCAAAAAACTAGGATTAGAGGTCCCATTTGACCCAGACTCTCCCTTTCTAGGTATCTTCCCCAAAGGAATTGAAAGTATCATACCACAGCAATATATGCACACCTATGTTTATATCAACACAGTTTGCAATAACCAAATCTTGGTAACAACACCATCAACTGGTAAATGGATAAATATGTGGTTTTTTTTAATATAATGGGGTACGATTCTACCATAAAGAAGGATACACTTGAGACGTTTCTAGGAAAATGGGTGCGGCTTGAGTCCATACTCTTAAGTGAAATAAATTAGATACACGTGTGAATATTACACTGTTTCTCTGGTCTGAGAAATTGAAAGTGTAAATAAGGTCCAAAATGTATTATAGAAATTTCTGTGCAATTTCTTGCTGTGCAAAATAGATATTGAAAATAGGAAGAAAATGTTCAAAGTGGGGGCTGGGGATATAGCTCAGAGGCACAAGGGCCTGTCTGGCAAATACAAGGTCCTGAGTGCTATTCCCAGTATGAAAAAGAAAGAGAAAATGTTCACATGGGGAGGGGAACAAGGAAGAGGGGAGAGGAAAAGAAAAGAAGGAAAAAGTTTAAAAAGTGAGAAGAGATGTAACACCTGATAACACAGCTTTTGTAAATGAGGCAGGGAGGCGAGTTTGAACTCAGGATAGGAGACTCGGGGAAGAACAAGTTATATCATGTGCACATACAAATTGTCTATGACGGATGTGATCACTATGTATGTTTAAAAGGTATCAATAAAATCTATTGAAGAAAAAACAGCAAAAAACAAAATGAAGGCTCTTAGGGAAGGATGTAGGGAGTGTGGCTCAGTTGCGATGAAGGAAAGTTATCTTCACTGTCTTTGTTGCCTGAGTCGACATATGTGACTAAACTGCATGGAACTATACACAAATGTATGTAAACTGCTAAAATCTGACCCAGCGTAGTGGTCCATGGCTGTAATGTATAACCCCAGCTATTCAGGAGGCTGCAGCAAAACAATCACAAATTTGAGGCCAGCCTAGATAATTTAGTAAGACCCTGTAAGACCCTCAAAATGAAAAATAAAAGCAGGTGGAGATGTAGCTTCATGGTAGATGCAGAAAAAGCATCTGATGAAGTCTAACACCCATCTGTGATTTTTTAAAAATCCTACAGAAAATGGGAATAGACGTTCTTTATCTTAATCTGATAAAAGCCATCTATGAAACCAACAGCAAATAGCACACTAAATGATCAAAAACAGAAAGCTATCACCACTCTTATTCAATATAGTCCTAGAAACATTAGCCAAAGGAAGTAGACTAGCAAAAGAAATAAGAGGATAAGGACAAGGAAAGAACTAAAATTAGCATTATTTGCAGAAGACATGATACTCCACGTAGAAGACCCCAAAAACTCCATCAAAAGATTTCCAGATTTAATAACCAAATTCAGTAGCACAGCTGGCTACAAAGTCTACACTCACAAATCAATAACATTCCTGTACACAAATAATAAACTCACTGAGAGAGAAATTAGGGTAACCACAATGTTCCCAACAGCATCACAAAAAAGTGAAATACTTAGGAATCAATCTAATGAAAGAAGTAAAAGACCTCTACACTGAAACCTACAGTACTCTGAAAAAGGAGATCAAAGAGGATACCAGAAAATAGAAAAATACCCCTTTTCTTTGGATAATGAATATAGCCGTACTTTCATAATTATACAGATTTAATGTATCCAGATCAAAATACTAATAGCATACTTCATAGAATTAGAGAAAACACTCCTAAACTTTGTGTGGAACCAGAAAAGACCTGGAAGAGCAGCAGCCATTCTGGGCAACAAAGGCAAGGCAGGGGGCGTCATAACACCAGACTTGAAATTGTGCTACAAAGCTACCACGATAAAAACATCATAGTGCTGGCCAAAAAACCTAACCAGACAAACAAAAACCAACAACAAAGCCAGACCCGAGGATCAGTGGAACAGATGAGAAGATGTGGAAACAAGTCCTAACACATTCAGCCACCTAATTTTGACAGAGGCGCCAAACACCTTTAGTAGAAGAATGAGCCTGTTTCATAAATGCTGCTGGAAAGACCAGCTTTCCACATGCCAAAGATTAAACCTAGAACCATTTCTCTCACCATGCATTGAATGAACATTGAAATGGATCAAAGATCTGCATGTTAAAACAGAAACACCAAATCTACTAGAAGACAGAACAGGTAGAACTCTTTAAGACCAATCACACAGGAAATATTACAGAGTCAAGAACTGGGATCTCATCTTATGAAAACCCTATTGCACAGCAAAGAAAAAAATAAAAACCAAAACAAGAAACCACCAACACAGGGAAGAGACAACTTGCCAACTGGGAAAAAATTTTTGCCAACTATTCCTCAAAGGACTAATATGTAGAACATATAAAGAACTCAAAACATCTGATCCCCCCTAAAATATAAAAGCTAATGCCATAAATGGGCATCTGAAATGAATAAACACTCCTCAGATCAAGAAGTACAAATGGACTTCCGGGAAGATGGCGACCGGGTAGGCAGCAGAGAGAGAACCTCCCAGAGGATTACCACCCAAACAATGAAATATAGCAATATGAAGACAGAAATGAGGACTTCCGGGAAGAAGACGACCAGCCGAGAGAGCGAGTGTGGAGGGAAGAACGGCTTCAGCTCCTGAACCCGACAGAGAACGGGCTACTGGGACAAACTGCACCAAACCGGGCAGCGCTCCGGGATCCCGCTCAGAACTCCACCCCCACAGCCAGCGCTGCACGAACTGGAGCAACAGCGACCGGCCGGCGGGATTTCTGAGTCGGGGAAAATCTCCATCCAGGGAAAAACATCTGAACGGCACTCCTGTCTGCATGATCACAGGGTGAGTTAAGTGCATGCTCTAACCGGTTTTTCCTGAATCGGGAAGAAGCTCAGCCCAGCGAGAGACATCAAAGCAGCTTCAAGGACTGAGGGATCTCCCGGGTGGGAAGACCTACTTAGGCGCCCCAACGGGTTTTGTGAGGGGGGAAGGAGCTCCACCCAGGGAGGAACACCTGAGTGGCCTATCTGCAAGAATCCTGGGGTGGCGAGCTGTTAATTCGCCCCGGCCAGGTCTTGGGGTAGGGAGTAGAAGCGGAAATCTCAGCAGACAGCTTAAGGGACATTCTCCCAAAGAGAAGGAACCATTGGAGCAACCTCTGCAGCAGACCTTTGCCTGCTGAACTGTCTGTGTAATTTATAGCTCCACAGTTTGAATCTGATACCCAAAAATGGGAAAACAGAGGAACAAAATGCAGTCTCAAAACTCAACCCAGCCCAGAAGAAGTTTTGAATGTGAAGATACAGGGGAACCAGGAAGCCTCATAACTTCAAGTTATGAAACGATTGCATCCGAAATAAAACAACTCCAACAGGCCATGAAAGAGCTCAAAGCAGAAATAACCCACATACCCGCAATGATTTCTCAGACAAAAAACGAGCTGAAAACAATGATGGAAGAAATGTTCCATTCACACAGACAA
>PVLD010037229.1:0-10397 GCA_004027595.1 Dinomys branickii
ATTTTTGGTTCTTGTGTTTTCTTTTTTTTTTTTTTTTTTCTGTTGTTGAGAGGATCAACGGCCTGACTAAATTTGCATGTCTGTATATGGGTCCATACATCTACAATTCGAAGATATCAATGGATAAAGCAACAACTACTGTTGAGACCATATCACCTTGTCTATAGATTAGTTGTGATTGTACTATTTTCTATGATAACGGGTGTCTGTTTGTCAATATGTTTTTGTACTTTTATGTTTCTAAAATAAAATTAAATAAATAAACTAGTGACATTGAAGATAACAGATTTAGCATGTACTTTGAAGGCACAGCCAATAGAATTTACTGCTAAATTAAATAAATATTAAAGAAAAAGGAAGGCCTTATCCTGAGTAATGTAATAAAGTAATAAAATTTAGAAACAAGAGATGACTATGTTACTCATTTTTGTTCTTGTTGCTGCTGGGACAAAATACTTGGTGCCATAGTTGAAAGAGGAGAGATTAAATTGGTTCATTGTTTCAGATGGTTCAGTTCACAGTTAACTGGCTCCAAGGCAGAAATATGGCAGAAGGACCTGAAGGAGAAAAGCTGTCCAGCTTATTGAAGTCTGGAGTAGGGAGGCGGAGAGAGAGTTAGGGGTAAGAACACATGCTGTAGGTCAAGCATGGTGGCACACACCTATAATCCCAGCACCTACCCTTGCTGAGGCAGGATTGCTATGAGTTGAAGGCCAACCTGGGCTACATAGTGAGTTCTGGGCCTGCTTGAACTACATAGTGAGGCTGTCTCAAAACACAAAAGAAAGAAACAGAGAAGGAAGGAAGGAAGGAAGGAAGGAAGGAAGGAAGGAAGGAAGGAAGGAAAGAAAGAAAGAAAGAAAGAAAGAAAGAAAGAAAGAAAGAAAGAAAGAAAGAAAGAAAGAAAGAAAGAAAAAGCCCTTTGAGGTCAGTCTGCAAAGACCCACCTTCTCCAATGAGGCCCTACTTCTCAATAGAATATTCAGCTATAAACTCATCAGTGTAGTAATCCACTGAGAAGTACACAGCCCATGATCCAATGACTTTCCAAAACTTCCACCCCTGAACACATGAGTTTTTGGCAGACATTTTAGATCTAAATCATAAAACCAACTGAAAACACCTAAAATACAAATTAGGTTTTGTGTACCAAAACCAGACCAAAATACCAAAGATTAGATTTTACCAGGAAAAAAAATAGAGAAGATCAGACAGTTATCAGTGTAATTATTGAAAGAATTCCACCTAAAGAACCTGGATATATTGTCTTCCTAATATGTCCAGTACAGAAAGATTGCTTTTCTAGAATAATACTTCTGGAGAAACTGCTTCTACAGAAATTAAAAATTTGTGTGAAGAAAACTACCAGGGTGGGTACTGAGGTCTGAAAGAGAAGCAAAGCAACATATAATAGACGTGAAACTCTGCAAAGTACAAAGGTAGGTAGAGAAAATACAAAATCAGCTCTGCTCAAAAAAGAATTTCATTTCAGCGCTCAAAGCCCAGAAGAAAGCGTACCATTTTAACAATCCTAATATTCCCTTAGTTGCTTACTTGCCTGCCTGCTTCTCCTAAAATTAAATCTATTGAAAATTTAACCAATTTTGAGTTTCACATCAGATCTTTCAAATAAAAGAATGTATAGAAAGAGCTTCACAACTGAAAAAAAAATGCATTCCAGGTAATTAAATTTATAAAAAAGAATGAACAAGGCAGGTTCACCAAGCTTACTAAAGAAAAGCAGCAGCTTGACAGTCAAGAATCTACATGACACTGACCTTGGAAGAGACAGACATAACTGAGAGAGAATGAGAAATTAAAATCATAATAATAATAAAATATCAGATTAAAGAGATTCAAGATAGTAGTTATTCCTAAAGTAGTGAGGGAAATTATTTCTTTACATTAACTATTTGATAGCTACATGTTCAACCTAATTTAAAACTAGACTCATGAAATTTGCAGGGCTGCAAATGTAGCAGCACAAATAGAGCTAAACCATAGAAAATATACCACATAATAAGATGAAAACCAAAGAAAGTCGTGGGGTTTCCATCTTATCTTGTGGTATATTTTCTTAATTATAGTTAACATGTTTAAAATCCATCCAAATAAAATTTGAAAAGAAATACGAGGAGATGCAGTAGAAGAGATAATACAAAATAATTTCTAGAACATTTTCTCAATTGGAATATAAGATGTACTTCTGATTAACACAGTGTATAAAAAGCCCCTAATACCAAATGATCATAAAAAGAGTGGCTGAAGCACAAAACTGTAATTTTCTGTTCACAGGGGGATGTTGGTACTGTTTTGCACTATTAGAAACTTAGAGCAAAAAAATCCAAGTTTCAAATGTAAAATGGAAATTAAGAGCATCTTAAGTTATTTTCCCTGAAAAGTCCCTTCAACACAGATGATATACGCAGGAAGTGTATCGGCAGATGCACATGCAGGAGAATATAAAAGGCACAGAGAGCAGGGGAGAACCTGACCTAGGACTGAGTTGGAACTCAACCCTGAAAGGTTCTACAGAGAGTTCTGAAGATCAGATAACATCTTGCAGTTGCTTCAAATAGCAGCACGAGGTAAGGGCTTTATATCCCCGTGTGAGTCAGTCATTGTCTAGCACGTCCCACAGGATGTAGCCAAGAAAGACTCCGTGAGGACCCAGCCAGGAGTCTGCAGCGTGTGGAGACCTGAGTATACTGACCCTCCAGGAGGGACCCAGGTAAACACCACCATACTTCCTAGAAAGAAATTATATACAGGTGGATTTTCTACTAAAATAGGCAAATTCATTGTGCCAAAATTGGGTCTGAGATTGTTCCAATTGAATTAAATTTGTAAGTCATGAATTCGAGAAACCTGGCATCCAAGTGACTGGCATATATACCAAGATTTTCTCTTCCACTCACACATCATTGTGTTTTCACTGTTTTTTGGCAAGGGTAAATATTGTGTTCTGAGGACATCATTTTACCAGTGATAATTGCTTTAGGGGTCTGGAGATTAGCTTGTTTTCCAAATTTTCTGTGTGTGGGCCAGGAAACATCTGTATATACTGATGCAGAAGGTTAACTACAATATTTTCTGGGTAAAAACTTGTAGTCTTTTAACTCTTTAGGTTCTTTAAAACTCAATCATGCAATGGCCACTTTTAAGAAAAGAATATATATTTATTTTTGTCATATAAAAGAAACCATGTGAAATTCAAGTTTGTGTGTATGGCTTACTTCACCTAACATTATAGATGAGAGATAAATAGTAAGTAGATATAATTCAAATACCTTCAAAGAATTGCACATTTCATTGTTTTAAAAATATTTCAATATATATGCTGATTGGTTTCATTTATACTAGTAGTTTATCTTAATTTATTGAAAGTTCTGTGCTATTATTTGTTTCTTTTGGATGCATATCTTGTACTCTGAGTAATAACTTTGAAGACAATGATACAGTGTCTTTTAATACAAGAAAGAATGAGAAAAAATATCTGGGTGTTTTGGTGCATGTCTGTAATCTCAGCACTCAGGAGGCTGAAGCATGAGGATTGTCAGGAGTTTAAGGCCATTCTGAGCTACATAAGTGTGTTCAAGCCCAGCTGGCACTATATAGGAAGACCCTGTCTCAAAAAATAAATGAACAAATGGAAAGAAAGAAAGAAAGAAAGAAAGAAAGAAAGAAAGAAAGAAAGAAAGAAAGAAAGAAAGGAAGGAAGGAAGGAAGGAAGGAAGGAAGAAGAAACTGTTTTCTTGTTACTTATGCTGAGTTCAACTGAAACCTTGTATATTATATCAAAAGTAAACATGAATTTTTTTTTTATACCAGGAATCCAACTGAGGACCTTGCACTTTCCAGGCAGGCATTTGTGCTGCTGAGCTATAGCCCCATCCCTAAACATGACATTTTAACTTGCTAGAACTATTGAGTCTTAAAGAACAATAAAGAAGTATGTCCCTGGCTTTCTTTTTGCCTGGTATACATATTATAGTTGGAACCAAAGAAGTTGTCACCTGAAACATCAGTGAACATCCATGGATCTCTTTAAGGAAGGTACTTCTCAAAAACCATTTCTCTCTAGCCTATGTATAAGGAAAAAGGGCTGCACAGCAAGACAGAAAACTTTCATAAACTGCTCATTCTGTGCATGTCAGACAGTACTGAAAACCTAGCGCTACTTGAACTTATGCCAAGAAAAGCTGATTTATGAAATAAATCCAGCAGAGGCTGAGTGTGCAGCCTCTTAGGATGAAACACAGTCCCAGTGGTACTGCAGAGGTGTTGTCCGTGAGAGGTAAGCAAGGCTCCGTTCAAGGCAGCCAGTATCAAGGCATTCTAAAACTGCCAGTGGAGACACTGTGGGAGGCGGGGCTTCAACCACAGCCAGGCGGCAACAAGAAATCTTGTGGGTGTCAACAGAGGTCATGTGAGAAACCCGGACTTGTACCTTACCTTAGCGTAATGAGACCACCCCTGCCATTTTACACCAGAAAAAGGTCAGGAAAACTGAGATCTAGAGCCTCATAAAACACTGCAAACTGCCAAAATTTATTTTAAAATCAATCTTCTTATAAAGAACCAGCATGACCTGAATTAATTAAATACTATAAACAGATGCCACTAGAGAAGTATCTAACAAAGATTTAAAAAAATAAAAATGAAAAACACTAGAAATCTCAGCAAAGAAATAGAAAGTCTCAGCAAGGACACAGAAGTCACAGAAAAGAAAAATCACAAAGTGTAATAACTCATATATCACCATAAAAAGCTCAATGGGTATACACAAAAGCTGGATAAAAGTGTCATAGAAACAATAAATAGACTAAAAACAAGAACAGTAAAGATGAAATAATTTGATCGGAGAAGAAATAGACTTAGTAAATGAACAGAGTCTTTGGAAATATAACACAAGACGTAACACTTGTGCCTTCAGAGTTGTGGAAAGCAAGGAAAAAGAGGGTGGGAGCTTCTTAAAAATTACTGCCTGAAACATATTCAAATGTGACAAGAAATATGAGCTAGAAGAAAAGAAGTTTCGGGCACTCAAACAAGTTAAACTCAAGGAAAAACAGTGCCAATATGTATCAGAGTGAAGTTATGAGAAACACATCTATTGATTTATTTCTGTTTTGTATTTTGTATGTTTGTGATACATACGGATTATATTCATCTTGAAGAACTGACACATACACATATCAAATCTTGGTCATTTTATTCCCCTGACCTCCCTTCCCCTTTCCTGCCTTCCTCAGATCCCTTGCCCAATTCTACACAGTCTACCTCCCTTTGATGAATATGTCTAGTTTTTTTCTTTTAAAAAAATTATATATACTCTTCTGCACTGCTGGTGGGAATGCAAACTGGTGAAACCGCTGTGGAAATCAGTTTGGAGATTCCTCAGCAAACTAGGTCTAGAGGTCCCATTCAACCAGCTATTCCCCTTCTGGGTATTTTCCCAGAAGATCTGAAAACATCATATCACAGTGATATATGTACACCCATGTTCATAGTGGTGCAATTTGTAACTGCTACATTGTAGAAGCAACCCAAATGTCAATCCACTGAGGAATGGATAAAAAACTGTGGGATTTTTATATAATAGAATATTACTCAGCTATAAAGAAAGATAAACCAGAAGCTTTTATAGGTAAATGGTCACAACTAGAGAACATACTCATAAGTGAAATAAATCAGACCTAAATGTGTAAACAATGTATTGTCTCACTAGTATAAGAACCTGAAAGAGTGAATAAAAATTAGGAAGTATGATAGACATTGTAAAGTGAAAGGAAATCACTCAACAGTAAAGAAAAACTGGGATGAAGGAAAAGAGGAAAATTATATATGTACAGGATATCTAACATGGTTGTACTACTGATTTCTATCACTTTATTAAAAGGAAAGTTAATGATTAATTGTCTGATCAATCTTACATATCTGTGTTTTCCTGAGTAACTACTTTGGAGAAATAAATATGTAATACAACAACCATTGTTAATTTACTGTCACCTTGTTTGAATTTCAGTATTGCTTGTATTGTTTTTGTGTTATTCTTTAAATGTATGTGTGTTTGTTAATATGTTTTCATTCTTTTATTTTTAAAATTAAAAAGTTATATATATACACACACATATGTATATGCATATGTATATATAGGCTCTCTTATGTTAACAAAATTATGAGATATTTAGCCATCTGATACTGAGTTTATTTTATTTACTTTTATGATATCAAACGCATATATTTTCCCACAAATGACTCCAATTTATCCTTCTTTGTGAGGGAGCTTTTCTGTGTATAAATACCACATTTTATTAATCCATTCTTCTGTTGCTGGGTAAATAGACTACTTCCATGATTTAGCTATTGTGAGTTGAGTTATTGAATCAGGGGTGTGCACTTGAGCTCTTTTGGGAGGCTACTCAGGAGAGGGAGATCTGGATGAAATAGAATTTCTAGGCTTACTTTTCTGAGGAATTTCCATAGTGAGTACGCTAGTTTACAATACCTCCACATAGAAAACTGAATTTTAAAACGACAAAACAAAACTTGTGAAATGGCCCCAGAGGAAAACAATTAGGGTGACAGTAGCTTTCTCATCAGATACCAGCAAGCTGTCAGGGAAGTGGTAAAGTACTTTTGAAGTGCTAAAAGGAAAAGGGGGAATTCAACATTTTCTGAGAATGAAAACTAAGAAAATTTATCTCCAAGATATCTACAGAAAGACTCCAAAGAAATGCCCTAAATAGAATAGCAAAAGGAAAAATCTTCAATCATTGCGAAAGAGAAAAAGACTTAGTTTTTTCAGAAACAGATGAATTCAGTAAAGTTTCTCCCTCTTTTCGAGACATTTAAGCTGTTTGTTAAATGAAATAAAAAGAATCAAATCATCTGAACCAATTTTCAAATTTTAGAGTTTAAGAGCCTAGAATAAAGCAGGTAAAAATATTTCTAGTGTTATGTTTTTTGTGTTAGTTACTTTTCTCCTTGCTGAGACAAAATACCTAATGCCTGAAGTTTCTGGAAGCAAAGTTTATTTGGTTCACAGTTTGCAGTGATTTTCAGTCCTTTGTCAGCTGACTCCAGGGTAGGTTGGCACAGCAGAGGAGGGCACTGCAAAGGAGAAACACTTCTTGGTGGGAAGAAGATAACAAAGCAACAAGGGGTGATCATACTTCTTTTGATCCCTTGCAGTTTATCCAGGCTACTTACTGTGCTTTCACACCCTTAATCCTAGTGCCTTTGACCCTAACATTGCATCATGAATCAATTTCAGCGTCACATATTCTAATTCAGCCACCTCTGCAAAATGCTCTCACATGACTGCATGGGCATTTGTGAGGACACCTAGACACAAGCCATAACATTTGCTATCTAAAATGTCTCCCCCAAAGCTCATTACATTACGGGAATGTACGACAGCTGATAGCATTTTAGGAAATGTTGTGAAGAATCTAATGCTGCCCTTGGTTAATCTATTGTTGGGCTCATACTTCAGTGATATTATTGAGAGTTGATGGGAGCAGGACTGGAATGCAGGTGAGGGAATGGGCCATGGGGCATGACCTTGGGGACCATATCGACTGGTCCTAAGCCCTTGCTTTTTCCTTCTGCTTCCTGACTCCTATGAAGTAAGTAGCTATGCTCTACCACACCCTTCTGTTATGATATTCTGCTTCATCTCAGGCACACAGCAATGTAACTGGTTGACCATGGACTGAGTCCTCCGAAACCCTGGGCCCAAATCAAGCTTTCTTCCCTACATTCACTTTCTCAAGGATTACGTCACAGTGAGACAAACTTGATTAACAGACACGTCTACTCAGTGCAGTACCTAAGAAAAAGAAATATCATACCCGGCAAAATGACAAAATAAATCTATAATGTTTGAAAAAGACAAGATTGTTGACTTAGGAAAATCTATAAAGATGAAAACAGAATTTATTAGAAATAATAGGCAAGTAAAAAATGTTCTTGTATAAGATTAAAATAGATAAATCAGTTATTTTTCTAGACATAGGTGCTATGATTTAGATAAATGCTCCCCCATAAGTAAAAGGCTTAGTTTTCGTCTATTTCTGCTTTGGGAAGGTGGTAGAACATGTAAGAAATGTGGCTTAGTGAAAAGAAGGACTTTAGGTCCCTGGGGACATGTCATAAAGGAAGCTGTTGGTTCTTGGCCCCTTTCTCTTGCTCACTTTCAGTTACCACTCTGGCAACTTTCTAGCCATTAGAGACCTGCCTGCATAGGCCCAAAAGCAAAAGGCTGAGCATTCACAAACTAAACACTCCAAAACTATGAATGAAAATAAAACTTCTCACTTTATAATTTGACTATTTTAAGAATTTGCTTTAGAAATGGAAAGTAGGCTAAAACAAGGAGTAATTGACATATGGACATAATTTCAAAATGCAATACCATTTATAATTGCTGAAAATAAAATTGATACAAATCTAGCAATGCATACTTAGTACTTTAATGTCAAAAATATAAAACGTGGGCAAAAGAAATGAAAAAAATCCAAATAAATGGACAAAGGAGCACCGTTTCCTGCGGTACACCATGCTCTGTCCATCCAAACTCTCCAGTTAAAGGGTCCATCCGCTGGGCGCCATTAGAGTGCCTGTGCCCGCAAGACTTTCCCGAACAGAGCAAGATCAGCTTGGCGGAGCTATAGGAGCAGCTTTTCCAGTGGTGCACTGTTTTCTCCCCTGCCAAATTCTCCAGTTAAAGAGCCTGCACCTGGGTGCCATTAGAGCACCAGCGGCCATGAGACTTTCCCACAGAGAGCGAGACCAGCTCTCTCCGCTGAGCTACAGGAGCAGCTTTTCCCATGAGACTCTAGCCGGGTGAATAAACTCCACCAGAGAAGCAGTGCCCATGAGACTTTCCCGAAGTTACATGCAGAGAGGGAGCCCAGCTTTACAGCGACAGTAGAGCAGGCTTTGCAGCAGACCTTTGATGGGTAAGGCCCATACCACTGCTCTGCATGGCAAGACAACTTTCCCCCACTATCGCAGTTAGGCTCTGAGCTTGACACCCCAGCAATCAACTGGGGTTCCTGGGCCCAGTGCTTCATGGTCAGCTAACATCAGGGGGTAAGTATGATATCCAAGTAAAGTAGGGTTGCTGGAGTCCGCTGAGAGCTGTCTGGGTATTGTGTAGCTCAACACTTTTCATCTGACATCCAAAATGACAAGACAGAGGAGCAAAACACAGCTGCAGAACTCAACCCCACCCAGAACAAGTCCAGAAAACAATGATGTAGGAGAACTAGGAAGCCACATACCTGCAATTTCTGAAACGATCACATCTGAAGTAAAAAAACAACTCTATCAGGCCATAGAAGAGATTAAAGAAGAAATAATCTCTCAGGCACAAAATGAAGTGAAAATAATAATGGAAGTAATACTCCTCACATGTAGAGAAGAAACAGATAAAAGAATAGAAGAACATAGGAAAAAAATGGAAACGTTAAATGAACAATTTAGGAATGAACTAGAATGCATTAAACAGACTCAAATAGATTGCCAGAAATAGAAAACTTCCACTGAAAGCTTGCAAAACTGCTTCAGTGAAGCTGAAGATAGAATTACAGATCTTGAAGACAGCATGGCAGCTAGTGACCGTGAAAGGATCTCTTAAAGTCATCAAGGATTCAGGAAAAAATCAATCCAACAGCTTAAAGATGAGGTGAAAAGGAATAACATCCAAGTAATAGGAATCAATGAAACAGCAGGAGGCAACACAAATGATATCAAAAGAATATTTGCAGAAATAATAGCAGAAAATTTCCCAAACACTGTAAGAGATACTGAAGTGCAGTAAATGAAGCATATAGAACTCCAACATGCCATAACCCAAATAAAGCCACACTCAGACATATAATAGTCAAGATTCCAGACATCCAGCAAAAGAACACAATATTAAAAGCTGTTAGAGAAAAGAAACAGATCAACTATAAAGGAAAGCCCATCAGAGTAACAGCAGACTTCTCAACAGAAACCATGTAATCAAGAAGAGCTTGGATCAAGGTATTACAGATTCTGAAACAAAACAGCTTTGAACCCAGACTGATGTATCCTGCAGAACTATCCTTCAAATTCAATGGAGAAATAAAATATTTTCACTACAAAAAACAACTGAAGAACTTCATGAGTGCCAAACCAACATTACAAAAAGCACTATAAGGTATTCTTTTTTTTTTTTTTATTTTAGAAACATAAAAGTACAAAAACATATTGACAAACAGACACCCATTATCATAGAAAATAGTACAATCACAACTAATCTATAGACAAGGTGATATGGTCTCAACAGTAGTTGTTGTTTTATCCATTGATATCTTCGAATTGTAGATGTATGGACCCATATACAGACATGCAAATTTAGT
>PVLD010037230.1:0-10405 GCA_004027595.1 Dinomys branickii
CCCCTCAGTCACCTGTCCCTTTTCAGGTGCCGTCTGGAATCATTCTCCAGAACAAGGCCCCGGGAGCCCCACAGACCTCCAACAGCCTAGGGCCCCTCGCCAACCCCACTGCCTCAGTGCTGGTCAGCGGGCCAGCCTCATCCGGGACCTCTACCAGCTCCAGCCACCCCCCAGCCCCGGCACCTATGGCCACTGCAGGTAGGGGAGCACACTATGGGAGACGTGGAGCTGAAAGGGGCGTGTTGGGAAGAGCTCTGGGGTGCACTGGGCAGGTGGAAGGGGCCAGGCTGGGTGCCCAGTTGGGGTGACTGGGGCTGGAGTGGTAGGAAGCGCACTGCCGAGGTGGCCTCCTTGCAGTGAGCTGGGGCCTGTCCTCTCCCTTACACAGGCCTCCCTGCTCTCCTTCCTGCTGAGGGCAAAGCTTTTCCCAGCAGCCTGCCGACCTTGAGTGTGGCCAAGGCCTCAGCATCTGGGCCAGTGAAGTCCTCCGGGTTGCAGGTGAGATCCCTTGGGGACAGCCGGGCAGGTAGAGGAAGGACAGGCGGGACCCCGGGAGAGGGCCAGGGGTAACCCCGAGGCAGCCAGACAGAGCGAAGAGAGCCGAGGTGGGAGGAGGCAGAGCGTGGTGTTAAGTGGTGGCCCGGTACAGGGTGGGAGTGGCATGAAGCTCCAGTCTGGGTGAACCCCACGCAGCCGTACGGGCTGAGGGAAAGCAAAAGATGAAGCGGTGTGGGTCAGAGTGAAGGGCTGTGAGGGGAGAGACCCTGCAGATTTCAGGGTGGACCTGCCTGCCTCAGCTTGCTTCTCTTCCCTAGTACGAGGGCAAGCTGAGCGGCCTGAAGAAAGCCCCGATGCTGCAGCCCAGCAAGGAGGCCTGGTGAGTGGCGGTGCCCACCCCCCGCCCGCGCCTCTTGGGAGACCCCCTCTGCGAGCCCCAGCTCCACTGGCCGCGTGCTCTCAGCCGAATGCACTGCGTGTTCTGCCCGGGGAACAGTGGGCACTGGGCGGGGGGTGCCACGCCCACGATCCCAGCACTCAGCAGCTGAGTGAGGCAGGATGACCGAGAGTTCAAGTCCAGCTTGGGCTACATAGTGAGGTCCTGTCTCAAAGAAAAAAAAAAAGAAAAGAGAACTTAGTGGTAAGGCTGGTCCCAGGGTGGTGGGGACCCCACTGGGCTGCTGGCTTCAGGACAGCAGTGGTTGGATCCGGGGCCAGTACCGACCCCGCGGCCCCGCAGGTGCAGCCGGTGAGAGCTGGGGCGCGGCACTGTGAGTGCGGGCAGGCAGGCTAGCTGGGAGCCGCCTGGGGGCCTCGTGATGAGGGGGTGCCGTTCTGGGTGGGTGGCAGGTGTAGGGACCCAGTGTGTCCCCCGCTGGATGCCAGGGACACAGCAGTAAACAAGACAGATCTGGTTCCTTCCCATGAAGGCTGCGGGTCAGCCGGGAAGGGTAGAGGAGCAGTCTCATCAAAGGGAGGGCGACCGCCCAAGGGGGTCGTGGGATCCCGGCAGCTGGAGACTGCCGCCTCCTGGTGGCAGGGGGCGGAATAACGAGGCCCTCCGGCTCCGGGACTCGCTGCGCGCTCTGTGCAGGGGTGGGCGGGAAAGTGGCTGCACCTGCCCTTTGCGGGCCTCAGTTTCCTCTGCGGTGAAGTGGGGTCATGGTAGCCCACAGTCTGGTCCCGGGGAGTATCCGGCTGGGGCTGGGGTGGGGGACAGCTTCTCCAGGGGCTCACCCCACCTCCCCCCTGCGCCTGTGGTCTCACCCCTGCCGCCCACCCGCAGCTTCCTGGAGCATTTGCACAAACACCAGGGCTCAGTGCTCCACCCCGACTACAAGACAGCCTTCCCCTCCTTCGAGGACGCCCTGCACCGCCTCCTGCCCTACCACGTCTACCAAGGCGCCCTTCCCTCCCCCAGCGACTACCACAAAGGTGAGGCCTCTTTGCCCTGCGCGTCCCCAAGGCCCTGCTCGGGGTGCCTGGGCAGTGTGCAGCCCCCAACACCCTGGTCCTGCACCCTTTCTCTTCCTGGCAGTGGATGAGGAGTTTGAGACAGTCTCCACGCAGCTGCTGAAACGCACCCACGCCATGCTCAATAAGTACCGGCTGTTGCTCCTGGAGGAGTCCCGGGTAGGGCCCGCATCCCACCCCGGCCCTTCTACGCTGGAAAGGAGGCCGGGAGGGAGGCACACGGTCACATTGCAGGGGCAGCGGAGGGGCTAGGCCCCGCGGCACACGCGTGCCAGCCCCGCACTGGGGAGGATGAGGCGGAAGGACTGAACGTTAAGGCCAAGCCTGGGCAATGTGACTGACACCTGTGTAAAAATTTTAAAAGGGCGCCCTCCTGCGGCTTCTCCCACCTTGCCTCTTGACTTGGGGATCTTCTCTTCTCCCCCCAGAGGGTGAGCCCCTCAGCGGAAATGGTGATGATCGACCGAATGTTCATTCAGGAGGAGAAGACCACCCTTGCCTTGGATAAGCAGCTGGCCAAGGAGAAGCCCGGTGAGCCGGGCAGGGCGGGACATTGCTTTGCACACGCCTGCTGTGGGCTGCACGGTTTTGCCTGGCCCGCCACTAGGTGGCGACCGAGCCCACCCCCTGGCATCCTTGAAGGCCAACTGTTTGCGCATGCGCAGCCGCCGTCTCACCTTGCTTTGAGGCTGGGCGGCGCGAACCAGGAGCCTGGGTTACAGAATGTACAGGGGCTGCATCCATTCGTGCTGATCGTGAGCTTGTGGAACACGGCGAGTTCCCATATAGTGTGTGCCTTGAGAGTCTCGCAAGCCTCACCCCAGTGTGTAGGGAAAAGTCCAGCCAAACCCAAAATACCCTTAGCCTGTACACATGTTCATGCCGGCTAACCCCATTGCTTCCTCCGAGAGAAGAATCTCTCCTGCTTCTCTCTCTAGCCTCCTGCCTGACTTCAGTTTTGTCCTTGAGCCCCGGACCTGGAAATTTTGTTTTTCCATTGCTGGGGATCAAACCCATGACCTCACAATGGACCATATATTAATTATTAGTAGTTATTAGTACTGAGAGGAGAAACAGGTGCGAGGGGCAGCTGTGGCTCCCGGTGAAGGGGGCAGTTTTTTAGGGCAAAGACAAAGGAGCAACTGGGTACCTGGTCGTAACTCCCCTGGGTTGCATCCTGGCTCTGCCACTTAGTGGTTTTGTGACCTTGGTGAGTTCCTTGACTTCTCTGTGCCTCTTCTGTTCTATGTAGAGTGAGGCTGTGGGTGCAGTGTGTGACCCCTTATCTGGAAGCTTCTCTCAGCCCCGGGGGCTATGGGAAGCACCTGTGGGGCAGAGGGGCACCCAGAGCAGGAGACAGGTGAGGCCGCAGGTGCTGCCTGCCCGTGTGACCGGGCTCTCCCCCGAGGGTAAAACTGCCATAGTCCACAGAGCACCCCGGTGCTGACACCTTTGCTGCGCTGCCCATGCAGAGCCTCTGCTCCATGCACCCTTGAACACAAAGCGGGGCCAGTTTGACCAAGGCACTGTGCTCTCCTTTTGTTATTTTGATTACCTCTAACTCTGAGTTGCTCCTTGTGGGCACCTGTGAGCACAGTTAGCTTCTGGAGGGTTTGGGGATTGCTGGTCAACAGTCAGACTCAAACAGGGCTTGGTGGCAGACACCCGTCATCCCAGCACTCAGGAGGCTGTGGCAGGAAGATTTTGGCAAGTTGAGGCCAACCTGGGCTTCATAGCAAGACTCTTTCAAAAAAAAACAAAATAAATAAAATCCAGAATGAAAACGGGATAGCGATGCGACTCAGTGCGAAGGCCGTGGGCTCAAGCCACAGCGCTGTAGAACCAGCAGCAGCTGCGAAGGTCTGAGCGAGCGCGTCGTGCACCGCCGCCCTGTCCTCCCAGTCCTAACCCCGTGGGTTTGCTCTGTCCCCGGTTTTGCAGACGAGTACGTGTCTTCCTCACGCTCCCTCGGCCTCCCCGCGACGGTGGCCTCTTCTGAGGGCCCCCGGCCACCTGGCCACGGCCACGGCCCCGGCCCCGCGCCGCCCACAGCCCCCGGCGTTCCAGCGCCCGCGCACCCGCCCACCAAGCTCGTGATCCGGCACGGCGGGGCGGGCGGCTCCCCATCGGTGACCTGGGCCCGCGCCTCGTCCGCATCCCTGTCATCCCCATCCCTGTCCTCGTCCTCCGGCGCCTCCTCCCTGGACACTGACGAGGATGGCCCGATGCCATCGCGCAACCGGCCGCCCATCAAGACATACGAGGCGCGCAGCCGCATTGGGCTGAAGCTGAAGATCAAGCAGGAGGCGGGGCTCAGCAAGGTGGTGCACAACACGGCGCTCGACCCGGTGCACCAGCCCCCGCCGGCCGCTGGCCAGGTCAATGGCACGTCCGATCGCGCGCCACCCGCCACCGAGCGCAAGCCGCCCGGGCCGGGCTCGGGCCCAGGGCCGGGGCCGGGCTCGGGGTCCGGGCCGGGGCCGGGGCCTGGGCCGGGCGCACACGGCCCGCGCCTGCCGCTGCGGAAGACCTACCGCGAAAACGTGGGGGCGCGCGCAGACGAGGCCACCAGCGGGCTCATCCGGGAGCTGGCGGCCGTGGAGGACGAGCTGTACCAGCGCCTGCGCAAGGCCGCTCCAGCCGAGGCCGCGGCCCCCGGAGCTCCGGTCCCTGACCCCGCCTGGGACGCAACGCCCACGCCCCCCACCAAACGGCGCAAGTCCGAGTCACCGGACATGGACCAGGCCAGCTTCTCCAGCGACAGCCCGCAGGACGACGCGCTCACGGAGCATCTGCAGAGCGCCATTGACAGCATCCTGAACCTGCAGCAGCCACCGGGCCGGGGCCCGCACCCCGCCCCGCCCGCACCCACGTCCCCGCTGCCCCTGCACAGGCCCGAGGCCTTCCCACCCTCCAGCCACAATGGAGGCCTGGGTCCCGGGAGGACGTTGAACAGATAACACGCGGCCTGCCGCCGCCCTGGGGATAGCTGGGGCCGCCTTCCCCGCGGACACCAGCCGGGGACACCAGCCCGGGGACCCCGCAGTCCTTCTTACCTAAGTTATTTGAGTCACAAAGGCCACCTGCCCTACCTCCGCTCCCGCCCAGAGGGTCGTTGAGGGGTCCGGTAGGGCGCGGGGTTTAGGAGAGGGGGTCGTCATGTGCAAGTGACCCCCCCACACCAAACGAGCGCCTTCCTGGTGCGTCGCTCTTCCCAGCTCCGGCTGCAGCCTGCCGTCCGCTGGGGCGGGGGCACAGGTATTCCCACCGCCCGTGCCCAGGCACCGGTCTTGTCTGTGTGGCATCAGAATCGTGGTCAGGGGTACTGGAGGGTCCCACCAGGGCCTCCAGCCTCCTGGCCCGGGCTGTAAACCAAACCCGAGGCGGGGCGGGAGCCAGGTCCCAGACCACCTACATCACGGGCGCTGCCCAGCCGTGCCCGTGACCCCCGTGTGTGTGCGCGCGAGTGTGTGTGTGCGAGTGCGTGTGCGTGCAAGCGAGAGAGATCCGGGACGCCCAGTCCCTCCACTTGGAAATCCCAGCCACAGGCCCAGGGTCTCCCCGCACCCCGCCCAGCTGTCTTCCCTCCTTCAGGCCTCCCGCGCCACGTTTTGAAATCTCGGAGACAAAACTAGTACTGTAAGATAAATTTTTTTGTACTGTATTTATTGTGTATAACGATTTTTTTAAAGAATTCTGTACATTTAGAACTCTTGTAAATTAAAAAACCAATCCTTTTTTTTAAAACTGTACCGGTGCCCCTTCGGTCCCTTGCTTTAGGGTGCTGGGGGTCTGGGGGTGATGTCAGTGCCGGTGCAGGAAAGGGCTGAGAAGGGCGCTGGGTGGGCGCCTGCTGGATTCCGGGCTGCTCTCCTCCACCCAGGCAGTGAACAAGACAGGCCTCCAGGCTGGACAGCAGCCACAAGTCTCCTTGGCCAGGAGGGGCCTGTGGCCCCCAGCAGCATCCATCAGCAGCCCTTCCTGTCGCCTTGTGTTTAAAGTCTTCCAGTGTATACAGTTGGCCCTCCACACTCCAGGGGCTGCCATATGTGGGTTCAACCAACAAGGGATGGGAAATCTTTAAAAACTGCATCTGTACTGAATGTGTGTAGACTTCTGTGTTGTCACCGTCCCCTAAATGATCCAACGTGACCCTATTTATATAGCATTAGTATGATAATGTATAACGGCCCAGGTGCAGGTGGGCGCTGCCGTGATCCCAGCACTCTGGGAGGTTGAGGCAGGAGGATGGTCAGTTTGAGCCCAGCCTTGGCAATTTAGCCACCTAAACCATGATGTCTGTATGTTGCATGTAAATACTGTTCCAGTTACATAAGGGCTTGAGCCTGCAGGGATGTTCGTATGGGCAGGGGTCCTGGAGTCGTCCCCAAGGATAACCAGGGACCGCTGTCCCAACCAGCACTGAGCTCAGCCCAGATTGGAACAGAGCTCATTTCCTCCCAGTCAGCTCAAAGTGTGGCGCTCGGGACACGGGACAGCCCTGAGCTCGTCTTAAACAGCGACTCACAGGTAAAAAGCCCAGAGATGAGGACAATGTGGTCTGCATGGAGCACTGGAAAGGAAGCAAGGTCGGGAGGGTACTGAGAACCCTGGGTGGGCAGGTCAGATTTGCAGATGCGGCAGCCGCAAATAACGCTCAGCTGTAAACGTGTGCAGCATTGGACCCTATAGGAAGGAGATTTAAACTGGATGTTGTGGTACACACATATAATCCCAGCACTTGGGAGGCCGTGGCAGGAGGATTGGTGCAAATTCGAGGGGGAAAAAGGGAAACCGTCTCGGGCTGCTGTAGTGAAATCCCACAAGCCAGGTGGCTTCAAACAACAGGCATTACTTTCAGTCCAGCTGCCAGTCCCCTCTGCCGCAGTTAAAAAGCCGAGTGAGCCCCTCTTCCTAGCCCCCAACTTTGGAAAGCAAGGGTGTGAGCTGCATTCTGCCCCTTCTCGCGCATGAAGTGAGTCACTTGTGCAGTGAACAACTTGTTCAAGTGTGCCTGACTGTCTTGGCCTTGGGCGTGAAAGTGAGGGCTCTGAGGAGGTGACGTGCGAGCAGAAGCACGCCGGAAAAGGGGGGGCACAGGAGCGGGGCTGGAGCGCCGTGGGACGGAGGCGGGTCCGCCGGGACCGAGGAGGTTGCTGGCGCCCTCTGCCGGCTGGCGGGACCAGGCAATGGCGGAAGCGGAGCTCGCGAGCCGAGGGAAGCTGCGCCGTTTCCCTGCAGGCCGCAGACGTGTTCGTGGGTGGACAAGGATACACGGGGCCCGCAGCGGTGGCCGTCCCCCTCCAAGCTTTAAACCAACACTTTCACGTGCACAACCGAGCCCCTCGGTCCCAGCTCTGTGGGTCCCAACTAAAGGTCCCCCGTGATTCTGCGCTTGTGGGCTGGCGTAGGCCTGAGCTGTGGGGGTCAGGACCGTGCCTAACACCTTACGGGTCGGTGGCAACTCCTGTGCGGGAACTGATGGGCCATCTTTGAGACAGTCTCACTGTGATGTTCGGGCTGGCAGTGAAGTTACCATGCAGCCCAGGCTGGTCTTGAACTCACGGCGATCCTCCTGCCTCAGCCTCCCTGAGTACTAGGATTATAGGTGTGTGCCACCACACCTGGCCCCCCTGTCACCATTTTTAAGAGTTCTATGCAGTGGCAGTAAGCAGCACATCATGACCACCACCTTGGTCACTTTCCCACACTGAACCTCTGTCCCCCCTCAGCAGCACCCGCCACCGCCTCTGCCGTCCCTGCCGTCCTCCTGTCTCTGAGCCCAGCCTCTGGTGGCTGTGTGCTGCTGGAGTCAGTGTGCTGCTCCTTTCCTGCTGGGTGCTATCACTGAGCAGTGTCTCTGAGGTCTCCGGAGCCTCCTGTCACATTCCCCCCTTCCAGGTTTGACGTGTGGGGACTGAGGGAACTCAGATCAAAACTCAGCTGATTCCGTCAGTTCCCAGGACCGAAAACAAAGCAAAACAACCAACAGGGTGAGGGGCTCAGGGCTGGCCCCTTGCCTGGTGGACATGAGGTTGTCCCCAAGACTCAACAAAATTAATGGATAAACTAATTCAACCAAATAAACACACTGCACAATCTAGTGGTTGTTCATGTGTTCACGGAGGTGTACAGCTGTCACCTCCGTCCACTTTAGAACATTTTCACCACCCCAGTGAAGGATGTGGGTGCTTTCAACCAATTAGATATTTTCTGTATATGAAATATTTTATTGATACATTTAAATAGTTGCATCCTGAGTATTTATTTGTGGGCTGGGGTGTAGCTCAATGGCAAAGTACTTGCCCAGTGTGTACCAGGCCCTGCCTGGATCCCACCTAGAACCACAAAAGAAGTAAAAACTGCTAGCCGGGCGTGGTGGTGCATGCCTATAATCCCAGCACTTGGGAGGCTGAGGTAGGAGGATCCTTGTGAATTTGAGGCCAGCCTGGGCTACAAAGTGAGCTCAAGGCCAGTCTACAGTGCACAGTGAGAACCTGTCTCAAAAAGACAAACAAAACAAAACAAAACAAAACAAAACAAAACAAAACCCTGCTGTGTCCCAGGCACTGGATGACAACAGTGAGCAAATCAGGCAAAATTCCTGCCCTCAGCAGGGTATGGTGGCAAATGCTTATGATCCCAGCACTTGGGAGGCTGAGGCCAACCTGGGCTACATAGTTGGACTCTGTCTGAAAACAAAACAACCCCCCTAAAAAAAAACAAAAGCCAAACAGACTCAAAATTCCTGTCTCAGGGAGCAGACATCTCCCAGCTTGGGCTACATAGTGAGACCTTGTCTCAAAAGCTGCAGAAGTGGACTGGGCAGTGTAACAAGTGCCAAGGAGGGCAGTCGAGCCAGGAGGAGAGCCAGAGTGAGGGGTGCATTGGAGCAAAGACCCCTGAAGACCAGACAAAGGGTTGTAAGTGGGGAAACTGAGGCATGGGTTTAAAGTCACTTCCCTGGGATTCTCTGTGAGTGGCGCCAGGGCAGGACTGCATCCACAGCCTTGCATGCTGAGTCCCGGGGTACAGGGACCTACAGACAAGCACCCCCTGCAGGGGGTGCAGTGCTGTCTGGGCTTGCCTGCTTCTCCCTGCCACTGGAGAGGAAAATGGGACTCAGGTTGTGGGCAGAGTTGCACAAACGCATTTAAAATTTCAAATGATTAGAGCCAGGAGTGGTAGCCCATGCCTGTAATCCCAGCACTTGGAAGGCTGAGGCACGAGGATCCTTGTGAGTTCCAGGCCAGCCTGAGCTACAAAGTGAGCTTCAGGCCAGCCTGAGCTGTGTATAGAGATCCTGTTTCAAAAAGACGATAAATAAATGAATAAAATGATTAGAATTATTACAGCTGCTGCTATTCCTGGTCCTATGTTAGAAGGGCAGCGGACTGCAAGATGCCCAGTGCCCAGGCACAGGCAGAATTCGAACCCCGACCTAGGAGCCCGCGTGCCCTGCCGCGGCGCTGTCGCCCGTGACCGCCAGGGGGCGCCCGAGGCTGGCGGCGTTTGGGGGGCCGCGCCCCGCCCCCACCCTCGCCCCTCCTCCCGCGGCCCCACCCGGCGCAGACGGCTTGGGACCCGACCGAGCTTAGGCCGAGCGGTGCCCCGGACGGGACTCCAGCCCGGTGAGTGTCCCGGAGCCCGCGCCCCGAAAACCCGAGTCCCCCCTCCCTCTGTGATAGTCCCGGGGTCCCCACCCCTCATGCTTCTTTTCTCCCAGGTTTTCCCGGACTCCCACGACCCTCGCCACCCTCCAAGCTGCCCTCCTGCGGCTCTGTCCCACTAGGTAGCCCGACACCCTACAGCCCCAAGCGTTCCCCGAGATGTTCCCGGGACTCTCCCCGCCTGGGACAGCGCCCGCGACCTTACCTCTGTACGCCCGCAGCGCCCACTCCCTGCCCAGTGCTTTCCTTCCCCGCCCCGTCAAGCGTCCCCGCGATTTTACAGATTTGTGCCGTGTTGGCTTTTCCGTTACTTCGTGCTTCCACGGTCCCCTCCTTGGCTGGTGGGCGAGACTCAAGCTGGGCCCTGGGTCCCTCTGATACGCCCCGTGGATCAAGCGGGACCGCCTCGGGTCCCAGTCCCCAGGTTCCGCCCCGCCCAGCCCTGGGGTTGCCTTTCTCCAGGAAGCCCTGGATTCTTCCAGAGGAGGTGGTGTTTAGACGCTAGGCTGACCAAGACCTAGTTCTTTGAGAAGATGTGCCTGGCTGTGGAGGCGCACGTCTGTAATCCCAGCACTGGGAAGGCTGAGGCAGGAAGATCTGGAGCTCAAGGCTGGTGTGGGCTATATAGCAAGATCCTGTTTCCACAAAAAAAAAAAAAAAAGAAAGAAAGAAGAAAATAGTAGGGCTGGGGATATAGCTCAGTGGAATAAGCGCTTGCCTAGCAAGCGCAAGGTCCTGAGTTCGATCCCCAGTACCGCAAAAAA
>PVLD010037231.1:0-10398 GCA_004027595.1 Dinomys branickii
CACTTAACTCACCCTGTGATCGTGCAGACAGGAGTGCCGTTCAGGTGTTTTTCCCTGGATGGAGATTTTCCCCGACTCAGAAATCCCGCCGGCCGGTCGCTGTTGCTCCAGTTTGTGCAGCGCTGGCTGCGGGGGTGGGGTTCTGAGCGGGATCCCGGAGCGCTGCCCGGTTTGGCGCAGTTTGTCCCAGTAGCGCGTTCTCTGTCGGGTTCAGGAGCTGAAGCCGTTCTTCGCTCCGCACTCGCTCTCTTGGCTGGTCGTCTTCTTCCTGGAAGTCCTCATTTCTGTCTTCATATTGCTATATTTCATTGTTTGGGTGGTAATCCTCTGGGAGGTTCTCTCTCTGCTGCCTAACCGGTCGCCATCTTCCCGGAAGTCCTTTATTTTGATATCATTGTACATGAGTTTGGGTCTGCTTCAAGAGATGAATGGGATAATTTTTTTCCTCTATTCTGGAAAAGCTTAAGCTACCAAAGAATTATTTCTACCTTAAAATCTTCAATGAATTCACCTTCACGCTTCCCTGCTTTCCCAAACTATCTGTAAGGTAGTGTTGCTTTAAAATCTTTTTAAGTCTCATGAAACTGAGGTTCAGGCAATTTATCCAAGGTCACAGAGATAGCAAATGGTAAACTCAAGATCTGGAGCTGTGCAGTGTGACTCCAAAGCTCACACTGTTAAAACATTTTGTTATACTTCTATCATGAGATTTTACTTAATGAAACATAACAAGCAGATGGTGGTGGTGGTAGCATAGTTTGTGAACTCCAAGAATCTCTACATTAGACATAATAAATAATATATCCATGAAGTCCATAAGCAGGACATGAGATGCACCTTGTATCAAGCTCTGAGAGGAAATAGAAAAAATGTTTCTGGAGGATCTTATAAGTAGACATAATCAAATATTAGATAAATATTCATTAGGAGGAAGAGCAAGCTAATTTCAGATCTATAGTTGAAAATGGAAGATATTTTGCTCTAATGAATAATGGGTAAGTGTAAAGTTTTATTGATGAATTCTCTTTTTGTTTTGTTTTGGAGGTAAGCTTTTGCCACGGTTCCCAGGCTGGCATGAATTTCATGGGTTCAAGTGATCTTCCTGTCTGAGCCTCTCAAGTGGTAGATGGAACTATAGGCATGTACCACTGCATCAAGGGTTCTTGGTAAGTTCTGAAAGGAGCCCAAATAATGGAGGTCAAATGAACATCCATAGGTAACTTCCAAAATTCTCTTTCAGAGCATGACCCTATACCAAGAAGAAATGTCTAGAAAGGGAATCAAAGTTTAGCAAAACTGGAAACATAATATTTGAATGTATATGCATTAGCCTTGTAGTGGAGGAGGAAAAGAATATTTTGCCAAAACATTCTGATATTTTGGTTTATTTTTTGTGGTGGTGTGTGAAAGACAATTATGAAACTATTTGAGGAGTATTATGGGACTAAACAAACATACATGTTAGTGACATGGGAAGCCACAGTTCTCAACTATGGGATAAAGAACACATGAATGTAGAATTTAGGAGGCAACAAAGTACCCTATAGTGATCAATCATAGCTGGAGGCATTAATGTGATCTCTGTGTCTGGTATGTGTGTGATTGCAACAGAAGCCATATAAATATGTATATCATATACTTTTCAATTCTATTTGCTGAAAGAGCCAAGAAACAAAGACAAGTCAGCGAACACACTGAGTATCTAGATTCTGAACTCTAATACCATTTCTTCCTTAAAACAGTCAAGGATACCCTCAAAAATGGGTGATTGTAGAGATGGGGCATGGTTGGTACAAGATGAGTCTGAAACATTTTGTTTTCCCAGAACTTAAGGAAGCAGTCAACAAAATCATGGAAACACTCCACATAATTTACAAAGGAGCTGGTCAGGGAACTTTCTACTGGACCAATCTGATATAAAAAGAGCTCAAAATAATTACAAAAAAATCACATGCAAAACAATGATAAATAGGAATTTATGAGCCCGTGTCAATTAGAGATAGTGGAAAAGAAAGGATTTTGCCTTCAGTAGCATGCTGAATGATGTCTGGGAACTACAGAGGGATTTCTAGAACTGAAAATCTATTTGGTAGCTTTCATCATAAAGGTTGGTTCAAATAAGAATCATCTAGTATTGGTAAACGTAGTGGGAAACTTTGAAGGGGAAGAGGTTATTGAAGTATTTAAAGTTTCTCACCACAGATAGCTTATTAGTTACTGGGAAAAATAATTATGTAGAGGAGAATTTCCAGAAGTACAACTATTATGCAGATCGAAAATATTGTACTTTTGAAATGTTACATATAAGTGAAAATTGTTCACTATTTCCAAAACAGAGTGCCACCTATGAGGGTATCACTCATACATATCTGCTTCCATCTGCATTTACTGTTGTCTGATTCACACTGATTTCCACAGGGGTGATTATTTACTCAAAGGATTTTAACTTCTTTTGTTGTTCCACTCAAGCATTTATATATTAAAACACACATGATCTTATTACAAATTCTTTGATTTTGTGTTTATCATATAGTAGCATGAAGGCATCATTGATGGTTTTGAAATTATATGTAAGTAGCTTGCAATATTGTCAACAACTTTTTTTAGCGGTAAAGTAATATGGCACATAATTTGCCATTGCAACCATTTTAAGTGTACAGTTCGTTGGCATTAATTAGACACCTAAAGATGATGCAGCATTTCTAGTAAGGAGAAATTGCAATGATCCAGGACTTTCCACAATAGGGACTATATTGAAAGAATTGTCAGTATTTTAGCAAATGTTGTAGACAAGATAGTGTTTTAATCAACATTAATTTACTGATTTTAACATTCACAATATAGTTTTCTAAAAAAAATCAAGGTTTTGAAGAAATACAAACTAAAATATTTAGGGATTAGTGGGAATCACGTCTACAACTTCAATATATGTATTGAAGGTTGAGAATCCATATACAAGATGATCTCTTTCCAACCAGGGTGGAGGAGAACTCTGAAAACTCTTCCATTTTAACTTCTTATAATAATCTGTTTAACAAATAACTACTATAGAATCAGTTACCAGGATGTAAAAGTACACAGACATCTGTGTCTAACATTACTCACTATTAACACTGCTCAAAACATAACCTTGCAAACAAGAATGAACTCTTTCTAGCTGACCACAGAGCCTGCGTGGCAGCACACATATAGTCTGGGCCTTCTTGTTCTGTCCTGTCCCTTCTCTCCTAACCAGGAATCCCCACTTTAGAAGGTCTAATCCCTCAATGATCCCTTTAACTGCTGCCATTCTACTCGAGTGTGTGTGCATTCTCTTTTATCTTATCTCTTTTAGTACATGCTTGCGAACCATGATGATTACATCCATTGTGAGGAGCTGGTTCATGTACCCGATGCATCTGAATTCTTTTTACTTCCTCTTCCTCTCTCCCTCATCTCTTGGTCCCTTTCCCATTTGCAAAATATATCTATATCTATATCTATATCTATATCTATATCTATATCTATATCTATCTCTCCATTTCCAATGACTTATCTTTTGTTTTGTGGTCTCATTTATCTATACTTTGGGTTTCTCATGTAAGGGCAACCATGCAACATTTAAGATTCTGTATCTATAAAGTTTGAGTCATTTGGAGGCAAATGGTGCATGCTCTTTAGAACCATGAAAGCGTGGAAGTCAGAGCCAGGGAAAAACTGTGAGATTAGCAAGTCCAACCCATTTGCGAAACATGTCGGCACAAAGCCCCTGACACCAGGAGCTCCTCTGTTTCTTCTAACTTTCCTATCATGAGGACCGTTTAAATTATCTCTCTGTGATCACTTCCGATTCCACCTGGCAGGTATCAGACCCTTTCCTCCATGTACACAGGACATCTCAATCTGTTCAAAAACATTTTAGCTTGTAGGTATATGTGTATGTATTATCAGAAGAGACTATTTCATATAGGATTATCTCCTTAGTTATATAGTGAACAGGGTGGACTCCCTGTGCCTAAGAATCTATGTTAGCCTTGCGCAAACTGTAAGATGCAGTCAGGGCTCATTTACTTTAGGAGGGCTCCTGGACATGTCTAAGCAGATGGTTTACTTGCAACAATTGTTCAGTTACACTGAAGAGCAACAGTGAAGGTCAGCTGTTTCTCTCATGAACTTTGAGATACTTGCCTGGACTCTAAATGTGGGGAGATTATTTTATTAGTCACTGATACATGAGGATAAATGAATTACTCTTTCCCTTTCTTCATGTGCTGCTGAAACTTCAAATTCCTATCTTGTTTTATCACTGATACTGTTCAAGGAATAACCTTAACACTTACTTAGTTCACTTGTTTTACAGGGGCAGTCTGCTACAGGGTGAATTTGAGAACATTCAGTACAATAATTGAAATTACTTTCCTTTTGGTTTGCATGTCTGGTAATAAAGTTGAATGAAAATATAAACCTGGACTGGCTCTGTGAGAGAAGACAAAAGTAATTGCACAGTGGAAAAGGCAGAAGATAAGAGAAATGTTCCTTTATGATTAAGTAGCAATTTCTTGAATGATAGAAATTTTGTTCTTTCAGTACATCTGTTTTTATATATCCTTTAATGCTCTTGGGGGGACAGTTTACAGTGTGGAGGCTCTCATGACTTGAAAGTCTAGTACTCTGTGACTGGAATATCTCTGAAATGCCATTTCCCCCATGAAGTCTTGGTAGAGAGACCTTAGGGAGTTTTAGATATCCATACGGTCTGAGTTGGTTAATACTGTCAGCAGTCTACACATGCCACCCTCTTATCTTAGCATGGTGACCCCATCATGCAAACTATTGAAGTTACTCTTTCAGGAGGCACTTAACTCACAGAAATTTTCAAAGCCACACACATGAAGAGGGAGAGGACGGAGAGGTAGACCTGCAGTCGATTTCCCCCAAACCTCTTCTTGAGGTATTCTGGCATAGTCAGCACCTGCAGAGAAAAACATCAAGATATGTGTGCTTTTCTTGAGGGAGGGAAGGAAATCTCCTTGGACTATGTTCTTGCTCTTGCACGATTGGATTAGATATGAGGAGGGTGTGACCTCCTGCCTTCCATTTACAGTGCTGGAATCAGAACCCATGACCTCATGTAGTGTGTTGGGCAACGAACAACCACCCATGTAGTGTTGGGCAAGTATTACATGACTGAGCTACAGCCTCAGCTTGAGAGAGCGTTTTCATAAAGCAAGTTTGGTTTCCTCTCTCGCCATTGTGACTCTTCTCTTCTGCACATGCCCATATCATGTGATGCCAGCTGCCATCAGGCCCTCACCAAGCTGAGCAGATACTGACACCATGCTCTTGAATCTCTAGAACTGTATGATTACTTTCTTTACGTAGTACCCAGAATCATGTATAGTAACACAAAATGGTTTAAGAGCTGCTGGGAATTTTCCAGAATGAAGAAAAATATAAGACTTCAGATTAAGGGCAACAATTGAATACATTTATCCACAATTGAATAAATGTTAACCTTTCACTGTCTGGCTCATTGGTTTCTTATGAATCTCTCCAACCACTTGTCTGTTGAGAACATCTGGCCCTCATTTCTGCCCCGGTGCATCAGCCACATTGAACTATTACAGGCAGGTGCTCTCAGAGTGCCAAGGTCTCTCCTCCTGGGCTTTAACACAGTATTCCCTGTACTAACTCACCCATCTCACCTATTTTTCTTGGCCAACGCTTGCTCATTCCTCAAGTCTTCACTAGATGACTCTTCCTGAGGGGGGCTTCCCTGAATGGTCAGACTGGATTGGGAGCCCTTCCACCATCACCTGGGTTGGTTCACAACAACACTTCCAAGTGAGACGACAGATTTTCTGTTGTCTTTCTTCTTGGTGAGGAAATCGTGGCTTCTTTTTCACAGAGATGTTTCTGACACTGTGCACAGTGACGAGCAATAGGTTGGGCGCTCAAATAATGTTTCTGAAGAGAAGAATCCTCCTCTTGATAACTCCAGTGCAGACCTCCCTGCTGACCAACCTTTGTATCTCCCTCCCATTGCCTGCTGGACATGTCCACTTTGGCGTCCTACAGGTACCAGATTTTCAGCCAGTTCCCATGTTCACTCACCCAGGAGAGTGCTGCCTGCTTGTCATGCATTGCCTGACTTCCTTCCACACTCCCAACTCAGTAGTGGAGGCCTTATACAGCAGGCCTCTGAAATCCAAACCTCATATTTTCTCATAATGCTTCTCTTTCCACTGTTATCACGTATAATTTTCCTTCAATCTTGTCACCAATAGCCAAGAAGCAGCTTCCCTTTCTTTCTATTACCTTCCTAGAGCCTCTCAAAGGATTACGTGAACTTTTCCTCAAATTCATTATCCAATCAGTTGTCTGAATGCAAGTTCCTGAAACATGAATGTACTTGTGACCTCTGAGTGCATGAGATCATATATTTCCCATTTCCAAGGGGATATAGCAGGTATTTTTTAAGTTTAGGATACACACCAAGCCTTTCACAATTGAGCCCCACTTATTCTTATAGGTCAGCCTCTACTTTTTACCACTTGTCCCACGCATACTCTCTGTTTTAACCCCAATATTACTTGATCTCAGATATGCCAAGAAAGGAGGATTTTTAAGCTTCCATAGATTGCATTCTTTGATGTTCCAAGAATGGATTTTTCTATCCACAGAGGTAAGCTCATCCCTCAAGATGCAAGTCAGATAACTTTGGGAAGCTAATATTTTTTGGAGATAAGGTCTCTCTATGCAGTTCAAGGGCTGGGTTTGAACTCAGTATGTAGCCCAGGCTGTCCTCAAACTTACAACTCTCCTGGCTCAGCCTCCTGAGTGTAATCCCATGCCTGCTGGGATTACAGGCATGCACCATGCCCAGTGGGAAGCTTTTTTTGAAACACACGGGTGACCTCAGTCTCAGGATTTCCACACCAAGTTTACCTCTACCAGGATAAGGTCATTATTGATTCTTCACTTATCTACAGCCATATTCTACTCTAGAATATGCTAAGGGCAAGGACTTTGATTTTTGTCACTTGTATATAATTAACAATAGATCTGGTGATAGCCAGTTACCAAGACTTCATAACTGAGTGAAAAAAGATGAATGCTTGACAGATATACAATTAATATTTAAATTTTGAAAGTTTATTACACTGAAAGAAACATTGCATTAATCACCTCAAAATATCCTCCCTCACTTTGAATACACTAATCTCATTATTATTGTCACCTTCTGGAGCAGTTCTGGAAGTCCTCTTTTGTGAGCGTCTTTACCAGGTGTGATAAAAATATATGGTGAATGTTGCCATTGAGTGGCATGTAGGGGAGAGGCAGACTTGTGAGCACGTTATGATGTGTCCTTATCTACCTCATTTACCAGATACTGCAGCTTCTGCTTCTGTCTCAAAGCCAGGACGACTGTGAAAGGTAAACATTTTGAATCGATGCAGGACATTGAGACAGCCGTGACAGCACAACTGAAGACACTCATGAGAGGACTTCCGGAGCTGCTCCTAAAAGTGGCAGTAACCACGGGATAATTGTGTCGGAAGTGAAGGGGAATATTTTCAGGGGTGCAGTGATGCTTTTGGTATTTTAAACACCACCTCTTTTATATGACAGGTTTTCAAAGAGCACTTGTGGATACTCACCCCTGCCTTGATGTAGATGGGAACAAAGTACCACCCTAGAACCAGCAATAGCGGCAAGGACTACAAGAGATCAAGAAGAATGTAAAGTTAAAGAGGCTTGGCTTGAGGGCCTCATTATTTCATGATATCTGAGTCTGAGAAGAAAACAAAAACATAAAATTTTGTTTGGACCTAGTCCTATTTAACAATTATGGTCACCAGAAAACTTTGTGTTCCTTTTGCCCTGTCTCTGTGATTCAGAAGCCGCCAGTTCTCTAGGGCTTGGAATGTGATGAAAGATGTGTGGTTAAAAAAAGGCGAAAGCAATCTGAGTCTAACTGGGCTACTGGAAGAGCATAAAAACTTTGCCAAAGGAAGTAAGTGTGAATAGTAAGAATTGTTATATGGATTGCAAGCCATGAGAAAGAAATTTGGAAACAGAAGAATATTCCCAGTACCATCTAGGCTTTGCCAATTAGAAAAATAATATCAATGCAGTGTAGCATTAAAATGTAAGTTTCACAAGGTTAGTATTACTTAATGCTGTTGCAGCAACCTGTGAGGCAAGTGAGATTAACACAGTTATGAGTGTTCACATAGGTGGAACTTGAGCCTCATGGAAATTAAGGAAGCCCAAGGTCAAAGGTAAAAGAGGCTCAGCAGCAGAGTTATCTGAAGCCTGACAATTTCACTCAGTCATTAGGCTATAGGTCATTCTGCCCATGCCTCTGGAGGCTGGCTTCATTTTGGAGTCCATGAGCCGGTCAAAACAAACCTCTAGCAGTAAGGCTTATCTGGAGGCTGAATATATACTGATACCATTGAAATAAAGGCAAAGAAAAAAAACCCGTCAACACAGAAAGGGCAAAGACCTTCCACAGGAGAAGAGCAAAGATATGTGTGAATCAAGGTCATGTGCTGAGATCATCCAGGAATAGTCTTTTCAAAATGTCACGATGAGATAATTATTCTTCCACACAAGCTTCTTCCTGTCACCAACATGCCCATGCCAGTGTGCATGAAACACTAGGAAAGATAAGAGGAAAGAATAGAAAATCTCAAGCTACTCAAGAATCATTTATGGCATGTTCATCACAGGGCCAGTCGTGTGTAAGATGTAAGGTAGTATGAGTAAAAGAGAGGACATGGTGTCTGTCCTTAAGGAACTTAAGGTCTGATTAAGTGAACACAGGTCCTACTGGCGAAATAATAAAACAATCTGAAGTTCCATCACAGGCTTGTAAATTCTACTTACTATTAAAGAATGTACTTCTCACTCTTCTGTCGCTTCCCTGGTCAGGCCTCACTTGGACAGTTTCGACCCATCCATCTGGGGTCAGCACCAGGAATCTTTGTTGATATGTTCTAGGCCTTACCCCATCATTCTGTGATGGACATTCCCTGTGAAATCTCTCAATACTCAATGAGTGCTTCTTGTATTTTCTTAACCTGCAGAAAGTGTATGTTTTTCTGCCTACTGGAATCTAAGCTTTTCAGATAAATTATCCTGGCTTTCTCTTTCACTTCTAGTTCAGGGTTGGGAAAAATGTTACACCCCAGAAAGACGACAAAAGTGAGAGATGAAATGGTCAAAGAGGTCAAGGGAAAGAGGGGATTGAATCATGCAGAAATGACATTCCTGGTAGGAATAACTATGTGTGAAAAAGCTCAGACTTGAGTCATAATATGACTGGAAAGGCTGGGTAAGAATAGGTCTGCAGAGGCGCTGAAGGTCAAAGAGTGGAGGAGAAGGGAAAATAAAAATCAAACCAAAGAGCAATGCGACCTACATGGACTCCAAGAAAAACCTTGTATATAGTTTCATTAAACTGTCTGGATAGGGTCTGATTTACTTACATGAGATTCAAACGTTGTAATAGCAATTCCTGAAGCTGCTCCTGTTCCAGCCAACCCCACAAAGTGACCACTGCCGATATTACTGGCAAAGAGGGAGGCACCCATCTGAAATGCAAGACTATGGTTAGGATGAAGAGACCCAAATCAGACTTCTTGAGAGCAAATGGATATTGAGATATTCCAATCAGTACTTGTTACAGCAGGAACCAGCGAACTGTGGTTCCTGTATTAAATGTAGCCTGTCACCAGCTTTGGGGAAGTAGATAAGCCAATATATATAGTTTTTGAATGGTTAAAAAAATATAAAGAATATTTTGTAAAATGTGAAAATAAGGAATGAAAAGAAATGTGAATGTTACATTTTTTAATTGAGAGTTACATTTTTAAATTGAAATAGAGCCTTGGTTTAGTATATTGACTGTGTAGTTTTCTGCTACAGTAGTAGGATTTTGTGGTTTCAATAGCCTCTGCAGTCCATAGACAGTAAAATACTTACAAACGTATCTTTCATAGGAAAAACTTGTGGTACTTTGCCTTGGTATACATATTTTCCTACAAGCTTTGAGTTGAGCATGTCTTTGGTCCCAAACTCCTAGACTTTTCTCAGCCCTTGCCTCTTAAATCAGCAGCAGGGAGCCCAAAGTTGGAGGGAATCACTAATTATGTACCAGTCATGGGACCCTGTTCTTATTAATGTTCCTTTTAGCACCTTGTCTGCTATTCTTTTTTTTTTTTTTTTTTTTTTTTTTTTTTTTTTTTTTTTTTTTTTTTTTTTTTTTTTTTTTTTATTTTAGAAACATAAAAGTACAAAAACATATTGACAAACAGACACCCATTATCATAGAAAATAGTACAATCACAACTAATCTATAGACAAGGTGATATGGTCTCAACAGTAGTTGTTGCTTTATCCATTGATATC
>PVLD010037232.1:0-10405 GCA_004027595.1 Dinomys branickii
ATACTAAATGGACATAAACTGAAAACTTTCACTTTAAAGTCAGGAACAAGACAAGGATGTCCATTGTCACCACTCCTATTCAACATAGTTCTGGAAGCACTAGCCAGAGCAATCAGACAAGAGAAAGAAATAAAAGGAATAAGGATAGGAAAGGAAGAAGTCAAACTATCACTATTTGCAGATGACATGATGCTATACAGGCGTCCTGTATTGATAGGGTTGAGGCTGTGGTCTCTCCATCTGGGGTCAGCCCCACCCCATGTGTTCGCCTGTCCTCCCTGCTATGGGTTCAATTTCATTTTGGGTTCAACATTGCAACAATTTGGGTGGAAATTTTTAAAGGCATGATTTCTGATAATGTACATTCTCAAGAATTTGCAGAAATTACTCTTCGGCTAAATTCTAAAAGTTCTGATCTTAAGAGTGGGTCCTATCTATCCTTACACGTACATAATTCAGTACTTCCTCATAGCAGAGTGAGAGCACCTCAGATTATCCTGTCTACCCAGGGTTTGGTGGCAGCAACCGTGGCTGCTGCTTTGGGAAGGTAAATGGAGTCTCAAAAGAAGTGGGATCTGAGGACTGCCTCAGATCCATGTCTGGGAAGCACACTGCACAGAAACCAAAGATCGGTCAGCTTCAGCCACCTAGTGGGGGTGTGACCCCACCATGGACTCCCAGGCACAGATCTCCAGGACTTCAGAAGCATGGTAGCTAATGAAACACATTGCCCAACATTTTAAATGCTGTGTACTGTGCAGGTCAGCCAAGATGAGAATTTCCACGGCATTCTCCACAGAGAGGCTGCAGCAGAGGATATTCTCACACATGAGCATCAGGCGCTCCACGCCGTATTTGTCTGCAGCTGCCAGCAGTTCAGGTTCCATTCTGCCAAGGTTTGGAGCCTTCCCAGGGTAAATGAAGGACATCATTTGCTTAAAAACTTCAGGTTCCATATCTCTGAATTCAACTCGATTCTTTCTTTTCTCCTGCATTTCATATTCAAACAGGGGGCTAAAAATTGGAGAATGAGCTTCCAAGATGACTTTGTGAGCCTCGAATTCCTGGCCAGCCACAGAAAAGCAGCAGTCTGTGAACTAGGAATTCTTCCACAGCTTTCCTAACTCCTCTGCCAACCTGCACTCAGGACCCTTCACAATATTCATGGTGTTCTCGCTGGAAATGTTGGTGGAATCTTGTTTTGCTTTCACCTCACAGCAGAGGGTCAGCTTGTCATCAAGGAGAAGCCCATTGGCCTCATCCAAGAGAATATCTCTAGGGATAAATTTCATGAATCCCCAGCACTCTCCTTGTACAAATCTACAAATTGTTTCTTTTCACTTACCTTTTGTTTTCTCTCACTTGGCATTCAAAATGTAAAGTTTAAATTTTGCCAGTGCTTCCCGATTTGGAGAGCTGATCAGATACAGGAATACAGAAAGGTAAGCTTTGCTTTCTTCATCGTGCCCTTTTGGGTATAATCGTGAACACCATTTCCATTGATCATTAGGTCCATCAGGAAAGTTCGAACTTTTAGTATATGTGCTGCCGAAGTGAGCATAGGGTCAAACTTTTAATGGCTTCATCCATTTCCACTATGAGATCATTACAGTTACTGATGGTCCACCAGTAGAAGATTCTCGTTACATTGAAGTCTGTAGTGCACTGGCTGTGAGCTATGGGCTTGCTGGACATTTCTCCTGTTAGTGGAGCACTTGGAACTCTTGACATCAGAATTCTAAAAGTTAAAATCTGTCACCCAAGTCACAGAGCAAAGATTTCTTTCTTTTCCAGTTTGTAGAAACTTCACTCCAGTCAGCAGCCCCAAGTCAAGCAGGGTGGTTTGGTAGTCAGAAGTCAGAGAGCTTAATATATAGATTAAAAAGTCATTATTTAGAAATTGATTTATCAAGACTTGCTGAATATTAGACACTTCAGAATAGTTTGTAGACCACTGGAAGAAATTGCTCCCTTAAGATGTCCTCTTTTTCCTGGTTGTGTTTGTGTATGCCTGTAATTCCAGCACTAAGGTAACTGAGATAGAAGAATTGCTAAGAGTTTGAGCACAGTTTAAACTACACAGCAAGACCCTATCCTAAAAGACCAATTTGTTTTTAAATCTCCTTCTCGATGATGGTTAAAAACAATGGATATTTCATTGACTATACTGGGCATTGAACCTAGGGCCTTCCCACTGATTTCTGTCTCCAGGGCTTTTATTTTTGATATATGGTCTCATTACCTCATTAGACTTCCAAAGATGGGGTGGAACTTGCAGTTCTCCTTCCTAAGCACCCAAGAATTCTGGGATTAGAGGAATGCAGCAGTGTGCCTGTTCTTGTCAAGAGTTTCTCCAATATACTTCTCCATTGCTATTAAATCTCCAAAGCACTGTCTTCTTGATGATTTGCTTCATTCCATTAGCTAGTATTTTATTGAGAATTTTTTCACCTATGTTCATTAGAGAGATTGACTTATAGTTATTTTCTAGTTGGTTCTTTTTCTGGTTGTTGTATCAGAGCAATACAGTGCAACCAGTTTGAAAGTAACATTAAGTAATATGACAATCATTGTTAATATCCTATCACCTATCCTGAAATTCTGTATCATTTTTATTGTTCTCTATACTGTTTTGTTTATATATTTGCTTTTGTTATTTTGAGTTGTTTCTATTCTCTTTAAAATGAAAAATAACATTTACATGTATACACAAAGATAGCTAGGAAAAGTGTATTGCTGATGTACCTGATTTATTGAAAGAAACAGGTGCAACTCGGACCTCATTCTAGGGACAAAGGCCCACCGGTGCCAGAATCCAATTAGCAGAGCGTTTCTGCCCAATCCCAGCTGTGCGATTCGGACCTTACTTCAGGGACAGAGGCCCACAAGAGTGTGACTCGGACCTCACTCCAGTGACAAAGGCCCACCGATGCCAACATCTAAGCAGTGCTGCGTTTCATGGTCTGTGTGAGCTGGGTGACTCAGACATTTCTCCAGCGATGGAGGCTGACCTGCGAGGACACATGAGCGGCAACACCCTTATGTGAACGAGAGACAAAGGAGAACTCGGCACAGACACCTGGGAGGCGCGGAGTTTCCTGACCTGCCCCAACTGTGTGACTGGGACCTTCACCCAGAGACAAAGGCAGACTCACGCAGACACCTGGGCAGCGCCGCACTTCCTGCCTGCGCCCAGGCTGTGCGACTGGAACCCTTAACCACAGACAAAGGTGGCTCGCTCAGACACTTGGGCAGCGGGCGTTTCACCACCTGCCTCCCAGCTCTGCGACTAGGACCTTTCTCCAGTGACCTACGACACCACACGAGCAGCTCAACCCTTCTTCTCTGGTAAGCTCCACACCTTAAGAGTTAGGAAGGAAATCCAACTGGGAGGGTCTATCCATGCTGGTGGTTGAAACCTGCAGAGTGGAATCAGCCTCAGGCTCTAGGGTCCTCGGGATAGGGAGGAGAGCCCCGCTAACCCCTGACAAGCTACCTGAGGAACCCGAAACAGAAGCCACTGCCTAAACACCATAGGCTTCCAGGCTGAGACACACAATCTTCCCGTCCACACACTGGACACTGAAGTACCAAAGCCCAGCACTCTCCCACTATAGCAGCTGTGGTCTGAACCAGGCATCTCAGCATTTGTCTGGGGTGCCTGGGCCCACTGGTCCACATTCTACTACCACCCTGGGGTTAGTTTAACATCCAAGTAAACTGGGTTCCCTAGAGTCCTTAGTGAGCTGCCTGGGTAGTCAGTAGTTCAGCACCAGTCATCTGACTGGTCACTCAAAAGGACCTGTCATTCAAAATGACAAAATGAAGGGGCAAAATGCAGTCTCAGAACACAACTCCACCCAGAACAAGTACAGGACACAATGACATAGGAGAACTAGGAAACCACATGCCTGAAATTTCTGAAATGATCACATCTGAAATAAAGAAACAACTCCATCAAGCCATAGAAGAGATTAAATCTGAAATAATCTCTCAGGCAAAAAATGAAATGGAAATAATAATGGAAGAAATGCTTCACATACACAGAGAAGAAACAGATAAGAGACTAGAAGATCAAAGGCAACAAATGGAAATGTTAACTGAGCAATTCAGGAATGAATTAGAACACATCCAATAGTTTGAAAAAGATCTCCAGGAAATGAAAACTGCCATTGAAAGCTTGAACAACCATTTCAATGAATCTGAAGATAGAATTTCAGATCTTGAAGATAGCCTGACAGCTAATGAACGTGAAAGGAAGGATCTCTTAAAGTCAACAAGGAACCAGGAGAAAACAATCCAACAGCTGCAAGATGAAGCAAAGAGAAATAATGTGCGAGTAATAGGAATCAGTGAAACAGCAGGAGTCAACACAAATGACATATAAAGAATATTTGGAGAGATAATAGCAGAAAATTTCCCAAGAATGGTAAAAGAGACTAATGTGCAGGTAAATGTAGCATATAGAATTCCAGTGAGCCACAGTCCAAATAAAACCACCCCCAGGCATATAATAGTCAAGATCCCAGATATGCAGCAAAAGAACACAATATTAAAAGCTGCTAGAGAAAAGAAAACGATCATCCATAAAGGAAAGCCCATCTGAATCACAGCAGACTGCTCAACAGAAACCACAAAATCAAAAAGAGCTTGGAGTGAGATATTACACATTCTCCGACAAAATGATGTATCCTGCAAAACTATCCTTCAAATTCAATGGAGAAATAAAACATTTCCATAACAAAGACCAACTGACAAACTTCATGAGTGCCAAACGAACATTACAAAAAGTACTGAAAGATATTCCAGACACAGAAAAAAGTGACCACAATCCCAAGAACAACAATAGAAAGGAATCCTTAAGCAGAAGAAGAAATTAAACAGCAAAAGTAGGAAAGCAACATCAAGTAAACAGCATGACAAGAATAAGCCAACGTATAACAGTTATAACCATCAATGTAAATGGCCTCAATTCACCAGTCAAAACAAACAGTCTGGCAGAGTGTATTAAGAGACAGAATCCCACAATATGCTGTATATAGGAAACACACTTTACTCTAAATGAAATCCATAAAATGAAAGTCACAGGATGGAAAACAATTCTCCATGCAACAGTTTCCCAGAAAAAAGCAGGGGTAGCTGTTATGTTTGCTGACAATGTAAACTTCAAACTGATAACAATCAAAAGAGACAAAGAAGGCCACTATATACTAGTTAGGGGAAAACTAGATAACAATCCTAAACATGTATGCACCAAATACTGGAGTACCAAACTATGTAAGGCAAATCTTAACGGATATAAAAAACCAAATAAACAATAACACTGTTGTAATGGGGACCTAAATACCCCTTTGACGCAAAGAGACAGGTCAACTGGGCTAAAACCCAGAAAGATATAACAGACCTGAACCAAATGTGTGAACAAATGGACTTAGTAGATGTTTGCAGAGTGTTCCACCCCACAACACCAGAATACACACTTTTCTCAGCTGCACATGGGACTTTCTCTAAAATAGACCACATTCTAACTGATAGAGCATATCTACCTAAATGCAAAAGGATTGAAATCATCCCATGCATATTATCTGACCACAGTGCAATGAAATTGGAAATTAATGACAAAGGGCATTCCAAAAGCCGTATAAATACTTGGAAATTGGACAACAGCCTCCTGAATAAACAATGGGTCACAGATGAAATTAGAGAAGAGATTGGAAAATACCTACAAACAAATGAACATACAAATACAACTTAGAGGAATCTGTGGGATGCAATGAAAGCAGTCCTCAGAGGGAAATTTATAGCAATGAATTCACACATAAAGAAAACAGAAAGAGAAAAAATAAACAGCCTGATGTCGCGCCTCAAACGTTTAGAAAAAGAAGAACAAGTGAAGCCCAAAGCCCAGAGAAGGGGGGAGATTATACAGCTTAGGGCGGAAATTAATGCAATTGAGACGAAGAAAACTCTACAAAAAATAAGTGGATCAAAGAGTGGGTTTTCTGAAAGAGTAAATAAAATTGATAAACCTCTAGCCAATCTTTTCAAAAAAAGAAAGGAAAGAACTCAAATTCATGCAATAATGAATGAAAAGGATGAAACCACTACAGATCCTACAGAAATTCAAAAGATCATTAATACCTACTTTGAGAATCTTTACTCCAATAGGATAGAAAATCCAGAAGAAATCAACAGATTCCTAGAAATGTACGAATTACCAAAGTCGAACCAGGAAGACATAAAAACCTTGAACAACCCAATATCAATTAATGGGATTCAAAATGTCATTAAAAACTTACCAACAAAGAAAAGCCCAGACCCTGATGGATTCACAACAGAATTTTATAAAACATTCAGCGAAGATTTAATGCCAATACTCCTCAAATTCTTCAGTGAAATTGAAAAGGAAACAATTCTCCCTAACTCATTTCTGGAGAAAAGTATCTTACTAATACCAAAACCAGAGAGAGACCCAACTCAGAAAGAGAACTATAGGCCAATCTCCCTAATGAACATAGATGCAAAGTTAATCAAGAAAATACTAGCAAATAGAATGCAGCAAATCATAAGGAAAATTATACACCATAACCAGGTTGGATTTATTCCAGGAATGCAGGAATGGTTCAATATTAACAAATCAATTAATGTAATATACCATATCAATAGAGCCAAAGACAAAAACCACGTGATTATCTCAATAGGTGCAGAAAAAATTTTCGATAAAATCCAACATGCATTCATGTTAAAAACCTTAGAAAAAATAGGAATAGATGGCTTCTACCCCAATCTGATCAAAGGCATCTATGACAAACCAACAGCCAACATCATACTAAACGGACAAAAGCTGCAAACTTTCACTTTAAAGTCAGGAACAAGAAAAGGATGTCCACTGTCACCACTCCTATTCAACATAGTTCTGGAAGCATTAGCCAGAGCAATTAGACAAGAGAGAGAAATAAAAGGAATAATGATAGGAAAGGAAGAATTTAAACTATCACTATTTGCAGATGACATGATACTATACATGGAGGACCCCAAAAACTCCACAAGAAAACTTCTGGAATTAATTGACACATTCAGCAGCGTAGCCGGATACAAAGTCAACACCCAAAAATCAATAGCATTCCTATACACGAGCAACAAACAGACTGAGAGAGAAATTGAGGAAACCATACCCTTTACAATAGCAACCAAGAAATTGAAATACTTAGGAATCATTCTAACAAAGAATGTGAAAGATTTATTCAGTGAAAACTACAGTACTCTGAAAGAAGAGATCGAAGAGGATTTCAATAAATGGAAAAACATTCCCTGCTCATGGTTAGGAAAAAACAACATTGTGAAAATGGCCGTACTACCAAAATTGTTCTACAGATTCAATGCAATTACCATTAAACTACCATCAACGTACCTCACAGATCTAGAGGAAACATGCCTTAAGTTCATCTGGAACCAGAAGAGACCCACAATAGAAAGAGGAACTCTGGGACACAAGGTCAAGTCAGGTGGAATCACAATCCCTGACCTGAAATTATACTACAAAGCCACTGTAATAAAATCAACATGGTACTGCCTCAAAAGCAGACCTGAGGATCAATGGAACAGACTGGAAGACACAGCCACAACCACAAATACACTCAGCCACCTAATCTTTGACAAAGGGGCCAAACAACCTCACTGGAAGAAAGATAGCCTCTTCAATAAATGGTGCTTGAAAAATTGGCTTGCCACTTGCCACAGACTGAAAATAGACCCAAGTCTATCACCATCCACCAAACTCAAGTCAAAATGGATCACAGATCTCAATATTAAAATAGAAACACTGAATCTATTGGAAGAGAAGGTAGGTAAAAATCTTGAAGACCTAGGAGTAGGCAGAGAGTTCATGAACAAAAATGAAACTGCAAGGGAAACACTTCAAAGACTCAATAACTGGAACATCATCTTACTGAAAAGTTTTTGCACATCTAAAGAAATCACCAGCAGAGTGAAAAGAAAACCTACAGATTGAGAAAAAATCCTAACTGTCTGTCCCTCGGACAAGGCCTTCTATCTAGAATATACAAAGAATTAAAAAACATGAACCTGTCCAAATTCAAAGACCCAATCCAGAAATGGGCATCTGAGATGAATACACACTTCTCCGATAAAGAAATACAAATGGCAAATAAATATATGAGAAAATGTTCTACATCTTTAGTCATTCAAGAAATGCAAATAAAAGCAACATTGAGATTTCACCTCACCCCAGTAAGATTGGCCAGCATCAAGAAATTGTCCAATAAGAATGCTGGCGAGGCTGTGGAGAAATAGGACTCTGCTGCACTGCTGGTGGGAATGCAGACTGGTGAAAGCACTTGGAGATCGGTTTGGAGATTCCTCAGCAAACTAGGTCTGGAGGTCCCACACAACCCAGCTATCCCCCTTCTGGGGATTTTCCCAGAAGATCTGAAAACAGCATATCACTCTGATATATGTGCATCCATGTTTATAGCAGCACAATTTGTAATAGCTAAATCATGGAAACAATGCAAATGTCCATCCACAGAGAACTGGATTAAAAAACTGTGGCATTTTTACACAATGGAATATTATTTAGCTGTAAAGAAAGACAATCTAGGGGCTTTTATAGGCAAATGGTCACAATTAGAGACCATGCTCATAAGTGAGGTAAACCAGATGTGCATGTGTAAACAGCGTGTAGTGTCATTAGTGTAGGAACCTGGAGGTGAGAATATAGATCAGGAGGTACGAAGGGAGACTGCTCAAGGGTAGAGAGCAATCAGGATGAAGGGAAGGAGAGGAGGAAGAGGGGGATAGCTGTGTAGGTATGTATGTATGTGCGGGATGGCTGACATGGCTGCACTGTTTTCTCATGTCATATTGATGTGGGAAACAATCAGTGATTAGTTGTTTGAACAATCTTGTATGTCTATTTGTATTGTCCTGAGTATATACTTTGAAGCTACCAACGTGTAATACAACAACCATTGCTGATCCCCTGCCACCTTATCTGTAGTTCGGTTTTTGTACTGTTCTTGTGCTACTGTGTGTATATTTGTTAGTGTTTTTGTTCTTTTACTATTAAAATAAAAATTTTAAAAAAATTTTTTTAAAAACCAGCACTGGGGTACAGGCAACCCCCATAGATAAGGTCTACGTGCATATGAAAGGATAGGAATAAGAGGGCTTTTTGAACGGGGGGGGGGTGGACAAAGGAGAGCAAAGAGGAGCTAGAATGGCAGGACTTGACGGCAATGAGAGCAGCAGCTACAACTCTGAACTCCTCCCTGTGCCAGATTGTTCTTCAGGTGACAGTAATTGAAGGGCTGTGTGAACTTCTTCTGTGTTGGTCATGATACTTTCACTGTGAAGTTCAAGTAGCATCCAGAGGCTCATTCTTTCCCTTCCTCAAAAGTGCTCTGTAGCTCATGAGAGTCATCAGATTGTCTCCCGTCTAGAATGCTGCATGAATCAGCTTCTCCAGAGCAACACAACCAGGAGGTAGTTTGAATGGCGTTTGGGAAAGCAAGACTACTCTGGGATTTTATTTTAGTTTGCATGTGGGTTTGTTTGTTTTACTTTGGCTTTGTTGTTGCTGTTGTTTTCGTATTATAAAGAGGTCCCCCCATTCAGTCATATTCTGGCTTACAGCGCTATGACAAGGGGATAGGGGGGAGCTTTCCAGTGAGGATGGAGGCTGAGCACTTTGAACACAACACCCAGCATGTACAGCACTAAAGAGAAGACACTCCATTTCTAGTTCTAATTTATGCTGATTTAATCTAGTATGAGCTGTTTTATCCTTGGGTCAATGTCTGCCCTTCTACTCAGGGTTGGTCGTTCACTCCTGTAGTCGCACTTCCTCTTCCGTCACCTGAGTGGGCTGAAGGGACGTCTGTCCAGTACTGTTGCATCCAAGATGCTTTCTCCCTTGTACTGATTTGTATCTCTGTGAGGAAGAAAATGCCCACAAGCCTTTGTTATGTGTTCCATAAGTGACAAGGGACTGTAATCCCTGAAATCACCCCTAAGTGGCTCCTGGGTTCCCTGAACTCTGAGGACAGAATTTGCATTTTGGCAATGTGAAGAATCCCGGGGAAATGGCTGATGGAGAAAGACGCAGTTTAGCTAAGGCACAGAGTTTCAGTTCAAGCACCCCTTTGGCTGTCCTCTGTGTCTCCCAGTGGGCGTCATCATTCAGCGTGAACAGTGAATGGAGTTCTGGTTTTTCACATCAGTGATATCTGAAAAGTAGTGCAGGTGGTGAGGACAAGGAGAGAGTGCGCAGGGACAGAGCACTTTGGTTGGTGTCATTCATTCTGCTTGGGTTTGTGGTGCAGAGAATCTGAGCAGCTCTTGTGGACTTTGCCCTTTCTGAGTACCTTGTCATGCAGGAGCTTAT
>PVLD010037233.1:0-10404 GCA_004027595.1 Dinomys branickii
CCCTACTATCTTATCTATAATTTGGTATTTCCTTTAATGTTTTTGTGTTAACTAATGTGAAGATAACTATGTAATACAACATCCAGTTCTAATTCCCTACTATATTCTGTATAACTTTGTATTTTCTGTATTGTTTATGGCTTTTCTGGTTCATATGTCTCCATTCTTTTGTCTTTAAAATAAAATAAAAAAAAAATGAGTTACTGAATCTGCAAAGAGCAAGACCCTTCATTCTGCCTCCCTTCAACATCAGGCCTTGCAGATGTTTAATTCATATACTCGCCTTCTGCGGTCAGGATTATTATCCTTATTTACAGGATCTGGAAACCAAGGCAATAAAAGTTGAGTAATTTATCTTAGGTCGCAGGAGGGATCAGTGTCTGAGCTGGGATTACCGTTGAGAAGACTTCGGATTCTCAGACCTGTGCTCAGACGGCACTTATTTTAAGCTGACTTGGCCTACTTAAAGCAAGCCTCCCCCCCCCCTCCTGCCCATGGAGCCTGTTGTTGAGAATTTGAACTGCTGTCAGCAGATGTGAAGGAGGTCTGGAAGCACAGGCTAGAAAACAGACCAGATATTGGCTGGCAGAAGTTTGACTTCATTGTTGCTTAATGGGCAGTTTCTCCACTAAAACTGGTTGTCATATAGGAGTATTCAAAAGGCTTTTTCTCTTCATGCAATTTAGCCAGCCTTCATTAGTCTCCTTCCTGTGCACTAGAATTCTAACTATTTAGGCGTGGGACACATCAGCAAAGAAGCTGCACAGTAATAGTAAATCATATTACAGAAATTCTCATGGCTCTCTGTTGAGAATTTTTCCCACTAGAGGCCTCTGCATTTACCACTGACATTTATTTTAGTTTCCAGAGGTTTTCTGGAGGCAGACGCTTTTTGAGAAGATACAAAGAAAAATATACTCATGTGTGTTTTTGCTACCAGTGTTAACATTAGCGAAAGAACAAAGCTCCAGAGTTCTACGAAAAGAGAAAGAGAAATTCAAAAGAAACCTTTTTAGAATATTGGATTTGGAGGGAGAATATCTGACTTGATCTGACTTGAGGGGTGATTCTTCTTAGATTTTTTTAAGATTTTAAACAAATCACCTAATCTCTCTGAAGGTATAAAGACAAACCCAGGGGCTGTTGTTCATTAGTTCAGTGTGGTGGAAAGATGGATGGATCCCCAGCTATGACACAATGTGCTTCATGCCATATTAGCATTCTGAACAAAGCGCCCAAGAAGCATAGCAGAAGCAACATTTAATCCCTACCTTGATTTTTGTTGCATATAAAACAGAAAGTATTTTAATTGGATGACCCTGGTAGACCTACCTATGTAACAAAGGATAATTCTTAGATGAGAGGGCCATTTTCATAAGGAAGTGATGTAAGATAAGTCATAGAAGATGAAGAAGGAAAAGAAAAAGGGGTAAATCTGGGACCAAGAGAGAAAGTGCAGGCTCTTTATGAGGAAAGTGAAGTTGCTCATGAATGTAGCTACTCACTCATTCAAGTTTATAACTCAGGCATCATGATAACACCTGGTAGAGACACAGAGGCTACAAACATGGTGCCCACTTGGAGGTGGTTCTCAGTGGGAGCGATGTAATTGTTTGAAAGAAAACCAATAAGCATGTGGGGAGTACCATGAAGAATGAACGTACAGGAGTGCTGAGCAGAAGGAGAATATTTAGTCTGGCCCGAGAGGTTGCGAAAGGCTTCTGTGTGAAGCGGCTGGCTCTGGTGAGTCACCATGGAGAAACAAGAGGAAGGAATGAGAAGTAAGGATGGAATTTGGGGTGGAAAACACAGCAGGTATAAAGGCAAGAGACATGAAAATGAGGTTCTTTAGCTTATGAGTAAAGTTTTGTGAAAATATCACCCAACTTTTCCAGCTTCCCTTGGTGTAGTGGAGACACTGAGGCAGCAGATAACTATTATGCACGGGAAGGTGTGCCCTGTAGGAAGAAAGTAAACTCAAGAAATAAATAGCAGTCTGTACGGTAGGTTACATGCAGAGAGTACCAGGGTTCAGACAGCATGCATTACACCCAGCACATTCATTGCTTAGGGTCAAGAGAGTTGAACACTAATTTGTTGAATTAAGTTATAATGATGTTTGCCTTTTTCAGTTGCATTGCTGGCCAGAAAATAATTTTTCTCATCAAATTAATTATAAATTGAGAAACTAATGGAGGAGGAATTGAGGAAGAGGCTTAAGAGAGCTGTTGCAGAGAAGCTGAGAAGACTGTCATACGGGGAAGGTGACTGGAGGGGCAACTGAAAAGAAGGCAGATGTGCGTTTACTTAGTACAGCACCTCTGTGTCTGTCAGTGGAACTCTGCTATGGTTTAGATCAAAATGCTCCCAAATGGGGCTTTGGGAAGGTGATTTAACCGGGGAACGCTGTGCTCAGCAGTGGGTTAACCCAGGGCTGAGCTCGTAGTTATGTGTGCTGTTAGGAGGTAGGGCCTAGGTGGAGATGGGTCACCTGGGCTGTTGCCTGGAAGGTCATATTCTTATCTCCAGATTCTCTGTTCTTTCTGTCTGCTTCTTAGAAACCATAGGTTGAACAGCTTTTCGCCACTCTGACATTCCTCTGTGCCCTTTTTACCTCAGAGCCAGCGAGGCATGCACTGATCCCTCCTAAACTGCAAGTCAAATTAAACCTTATTTTCTTTATTTTGCAGGTGATAGGTATTTTGTCCCAGGAATACAAAAGTGACTAACACAGACTTCATTATCAAATGATGGCATTCAAAGAAGCCTTTGAATCATATTTCGTATAGTTAACTGTGAAATACATGTTTTAGTTTCTATGTTAATTCTTTTTACCATTCTTTCTTTAAAATGCTATATTCGTTCTCCATGTTTTAAAACTTAACTTTGCAGTTGTTATCTTTTAGAATTACAATTACTTTTAGGAAAGTTAATATTATTTACAAAGTAAAAACCAGTACAGTAGAGAAAATGCCCATAAGTTTCTAAATCATTAATATTGACAGATCCAAGATTTATTGGAGAAAATATTGAAATATCAGTGCTATTTGTATGTCAGATGATGGTAAAATACATGCTAATAAAATTATATTTACCAATATTTACATATTATTGTTCCCATTTTGCCTTAAATATGAATGTTAAATACTTTTTGGCTAATCTTTTAGAAATCTCTTTAGGATAAAACAAGCCAAACAAAATCTTTAGTTATTATTTCAGTTTTAATTGTGTTTTAGAAAGTTCAAAGTTGTTGATGACTTTTCTCTATCAGCACACTGTAAGTTTAACAATAAAAACATTTGCCATGGAAGTACATACCCAGGTTGGGAAAATAGGAGAAAATATCTAAACAGTGGCTTCTGCTTGTGATTTCATGCTTTAGTGAGAGGGCTACTTCTCTGGACTAGATGTTCAGAATCTACAAAGACAGAAGTAGTGGGTATATCTAAGGAACAGAAAGGAATTGGTACAGAAATTCAGGAATTAATGCTTTCATGATAATTCTGTGTAATTAAATGTATCTGAATGTATTGCCTATATTGAGGAAAAAATAAAGCACATCATTTGGTTTCTTTTAGAAAACAAATTTGTGGGCAAATATAAGTACAAGGGAGAGTTGGAATGGAAAGTTGAAAAAAATACTTCTCAGAGACTGGGAACTTTTAGCTGGACATGGTGGTGCCCCCCTCTAATCTCAGCACTCAGAGCTGGGAGGCTCAGGCAGGAACGCTGCAATGAATTCAAGAGCAGCCTGAACTACCTGGTGAGACCCTCCTGCCTCAAAACAAACAAAGCAAGAATTGAGAGCTCCTTAAAAACATCAATCAGAAATCAAATCAACCCGTTTTTAAAGATTTAGTGCATTTGCCACTCAGGAGTGTTTAAAGAGAGTAGAAAGCACCTCCCTCGCCTTTAAGGTGATGGGTGCTCTTGGGAAAATAAGGTGAGATGAGACAGAGCCCTGAAAAGTGATGTGAGACAACAACATTTACAGAGCTGACAGAATGACTGAAATTATCAGTGCGAGAAGGTAGATCGCTACATGGCGGCATCAGAAAGCTTCCTGGAAGAGGCAGAAACTAAGGCCATAGCATTTGGATGGATCAGCAAGAAAGGGGCAGATTTGTATACGAGGACCAGAAAGGGTGAATGAGAAAATAAAGGAAATGAAACACTTTCAAGATGATACAGTAATGATGAAACACATCCAAAGCAGAACACACGTATAAAACCAGAGAAGGATTTTGTATTTATCCATTAATTAGTTAATGAGCGTTAATTGAGTCATATGGGCCTAGCCTATTGCTGGCTATCATGGAAAATGTGGGAAGGAGAAATTTCTGTATTTAAGAGGCTCAGTTTTCTGTGGAAGAGAGAACAGCACCTCGCAACATCCCCCTTGATGCTTTATAACATAATAGAAGCTTGCATCATGTTTATTTGTATGTTAAAAGTTTGCCTTTAATGCAATTTAGGAGACAGAGGACAAGAATAAGAATCAGCGGCTTCAGGAAGAACATTTGAGGACCAAAACTTCGAAAGATGGCTTGAATTCAAACAGAGGAAGGATGGGGTGTTCTGGAATTAGCTGAGTGTGATATTCTGTGGCTATTCTTGTGAGCCGCTACATACATAGGGGGCCCAAACTTGATGCTGTTGGAATTGATGACTTTTTGGGACAAGTTTATGCCAAATTCATATTTCCCATGAAATTGAAAAGCAGCAGACTTAGAGATCAGAAAGGTCGGGAATAAAATTAACCAATCCACTGTTTTTTATTTTGATCAAGTGATTAAGATCTCTTTGGATGAGATTTCTGGCTTAGTAGATGGGGCTGATATTCCTGATCACACAGACTTGCTTAGAGAACTCTGTAAGGTAACGTGGAGCAACAGCGCACCTACCTAGGGGGCTGCTTGAGAAATACTCCTTCCTCTGTCTTACTCAGTATAGCTTCTCCAGAGTAGGGTTGCAGTAGAAATCAGAAGTTACTGTCAACACACACTAGCCTGAAACAGTTGCAGATCATAAGAACGACAGCTGAGGAGGCTAGTATCCAATTACTTTTGTTTTTATGAATCACACAAACCCCCTTCAGTGAAAGGTGAAAAGCTGTAATCAAGTGGGAGGAGTTGTACTTTCAGAGTCACGCATGGGTACAGCTTGAAAGACCACAGACCAGGAGTGTTAAGACTCTTGTTTGTTAAGTGGCTCAACACTTGAGCTTTGTGGAAATGGCTCTTTCATAATTTTAAACAGTTTGTGAATTCCCATTCCAGGAAAGATTCTCAAGGGGAACTCAATAAAACCTCTGTCTAATTCCACTTGGTATTTGATTTCTCTTTTGTTTGCCAGGCATTAATTATTAAATGTGCTTCATATTGATAATTATATTGCAGCTTATTTATTAATGACTCACTATTAAGCTTAAATTTAATATCCCCAGGGGTTCTCAGGTCTCTATTTTTGCAGGTCATTGCTGCTTTTATCTTTGCAGGACTAAAAGCTGAGAAGGTTTCAAGCTTTGGGGTTTAAGGTAGATGGGTCTTGATGGTATGATTGCGCATGACACAGTTCATTACCACTAATAGAGTCACCCATGCAGCCAACAAGAGAAAAGTGAGGCTGTGAAATAGTGAACTAATAGGCACTAAATTATTACACCAGGGGAAAGCAATCATATCATACCTAAGAGCAATAAATGACCAGAGTCCAGGAGAAAGGGTTGAACTTTTAATTTTGTCTGAATATGTGTCTCTTTGGGTTCTTTTCCATGAAGACAGGTCTCATTTTCAAAGTCTCCCCCCCCACCAATTTCCCCCCTTCTTTGAACCCTTCTTGGATATAGCAAGAGGCACAGGATAATCAAGATTGCTGTCTATAGGCCTCATTTCCTTGTTTGGGCTTCTCACACATTGGGAATTATACCTGAATGCTTATACTTAAGATTCCAGTGACATAGATTGCAAGTTTGCATTATGAGAGGTTAAAATTTCACTGGTTTGTCTCAGAGGAGAAAAACGTATATCCTGTCTGGTAAACATTCTCAGTGCAAGCTTTGCAGAGAGATTTAATTAACAACAACAAAACTCCATAAACTGAGGTCTACAGTGCCCAGATGGCTCCTTGGGGGCCACTGTGCCTTTGGTGCCTTGGTCTCCCCCAGTTGGGAGTCGCTCCTTCGGTTGGTTCACGCCATCACATTCCACTGAGCAGATAAGCTTTTCTGCCTCTGCACCCCAAGGGGTCTCTTGCAATTGTTTTCCTGTGGTTTACTGCTCCCATAGCTCCCCTAGTTTGGAGTCTATTCTCACTATCTTCAAAGTAACCCCTTCTGAGTTTCACCTCAAGTCATAGAAATTCTTAATGAGTCTTTTCTCATGCATAAGAAGGAAGGCTTCCCTGTTGCTCCAGTGTTCAGCTGAGATTTTGAAGCTCCTATCCATCCCTGAAATTAAAAAGCCAAAATCTTTCATCCAGATAATTATACTCTTCAGTCTCCCTCTCCCTCTCTCTCCTCTCTTTCCCTCTCTCTCCTCTCTGCTTACCCAATGGCATCATCCTCTCTCATCCAAGGTAAAACATTACATCCTCCATGGTGATTACAGTTTGGATATCTGTGTGTGTGTGTTTTGCATTATTTTGTAAGAAGCAGTAAATGTGCTTGGTCAAGAATGGGAGTGTGCCTTCTTTTCCTTTTTATCCACCAGGTTGAACATGTGTGTATTTATTAAAAGTGTCTGCTTTTGGAGTGATTTTTGATTTACAGAAAAGCTGCAGGACAGTACAGAGAGCTTCTGCCTACTTCCTCCTCGTTTCCCACGCTGCTAACATTTCACACTAGTATGGTGCACTGGTCACGACCTTGTACATAATTGTTAACTCCACACTTGATTTCAATTTCACTATTTCCTGTCCTTTTTTTCTGTTTCAGGTTCTCATTCAGGCTACCGTATTACCTTTAGCTGCCCTGTCTCTGCCTTCCTGTGTGATGGTTTCTCTGACTTTCCTTCTTTTTTATGGCCTTGACAGTTCTGAGAAATTCTGGTCAGGCACTGTCCTCCAAGTTCGGTTTAAGTTGGGTTTAGTGTGAGGATTTTCTCTTGCTAGACTTGGGTTATGTGTTTTGGGGAGGAGAACCTTGAAGGTGAAGAGTCATCTTCCTTACATCCTCCCAAGGGCTCAGGCCGTGCAGGTCACTCATCGCTGAAGACAGTCACCTTGGTCGCTTGGCTGGGTTAGTGCTGCTAGGCTTCTCTGCTGGGAAGGTAATTTTCTGTCCTTTACCCTTTCAATACTCTACTCCTCAGAAGCAAATAAATAAGTCAAAAAACTTTGCTCTACTTTCAAGAAAAAGGGAGTTAAGCTCCACATCCTCGAGAGAAAATATAAAGTATTTAGAATTCTTCTATAAGGAAAGCTTGACATTTTTCTTATTTATATATTTACTCATTTCTTCATTCATCTGTATTGAGATCATAACCTGTTTTGTTCAATGCTAAATTTCTAAGCAATGCCTTCATATGAAATTAATAAATCTTAAATGAATTAATGTAAAGCACAGATCCAGAAGGAACCCAAATGCTCTCTGCTGTCTTCAACAATGATTCAGTGTAAAAATTCCAGTGCCTCTGCTTGCTTTTCAATCTATAAAAGTAGAAAACAATGTCCGCTGTAGAGAATTATTGTGTAACAGTGTCTAATACAAGCACAACTCCCGGAGCTCAGGCTGCTCCCAAAGTTGTTCTCATTTTCAACTTTCAAAAATGTCTACTTTCCATTTCAGAAGTTCAAGTCCAAGAGCCAAAAATTCTTAGTCATTACTGTGGCTACATATGTAACTCAGATGATCTATCTTTTCAGTTACTGGGGAGGGCAAGATATAGATTGATGTACAGTTTCCACTTGTAAAATATTTCTTTTTGCTAATGTAAAAATAAGCTCAATTCTGCTGACTTCATTATTTAATCTCCCTCCCTTGTGACAAATTTTGGCTCATAGAGCTTGTTATTCTATAGTTTGTGTGCTAGAGGGAATTAAATTAAAATAGCTTTCTTTTAGTGCTATAAAATTTTTTCTCAATTCATAAGGATGAAATTAGAAGGGCTCAGTAACAGGATTGGGCAGAAATAGCGTTCACTACATTCAAACACAAAGACTTCATAAAAGCACTAATTCTGGTTTCAGTTTTGCCCTAAATTAGTGCTCAACCATCAGATAATACTTGGGTTCCTTCCCCCAATAAAATTTATTAATGAAATTATCATGACTTGTGAGCATTGCTTTCAGTAGCTCTGCATAAAACAAATAATGATCCTAGTCACATGACAATAAATGAACCACATTTTAAAAAAACCATATATATCATATATATATGTTCTAAAAACATACATATCATATATTAGGTGGTGCAAACTGCTGTGGAGAAATAAGAGATACAAAATGTTGCAAGGAGAAAGGAGGTATAATTTGCTCTTTTTTATCTGAGGAATTCCATGATAGTGTGATTTTTAAGAAAAGCCTCAAGAAAGTGAGGAAACGAGCCATCTTGATATCTGAAAGAGCAACATGGCCAAGAGAGTAAATGGCAAATGCAAAGGCCCAGGGGCACCTTCAGGAATCAGAGTATTCAAGAAATGAATATACATCAGAGAAGATCTTTAGATATGAATGTGACCAAACTGAAATTGAATTGAATTAAATGTATTCATTGTTTAAAAGAAAGTATAGTTAAAATTAAAACTGCAGGAGAGATATGTCATCCACAGTTATTTTAATCTTGAAGACTTTCTCTTAGTTCTATAAATATACTTCTTTCCTAACAAACTAAATATCCTGAAATATTTCAGTTCCTGGTGACCTGCCATCCCCACTACTCTTGCTTAGGAATAAAGCTGTGTTTAAATTCTGAGTAAGACTGAAGAGTCCTGTGCCTTTTCCTAGTAGAGTGCACAGATTTCCTCAGTGTGACCAGACGAAGAATGAGCTAATCTTTAATATGAGAAACAGCTGTGCTCTTCAATATTCATTAAAATTAGAAAACTAGTTCTGTACTTGGATCCCATATTTTAAAGCAATTCAGTTTGTTAAAAAGCCTTTAAATTTTTATTTTAAAAGTGGCACATATAAAAAAGCAGAAGAATCTTAACGTGAGTCATTTCATCCTTGATCATCACCTCAGGGTTCCCGCAGGCCAGTGTTTCTGTGGTGGCAGGCAGGCAGATTGCAACAGGGAGGGATACTATTTTGCACCTGTGATATCTTGAGGGAGGCATTTTAAGATGGGTGATGTGTGCTGAGAGCTCCTCTGTCTCTGCTGTGGGCTTCAGACACCTCAAGGTGTCCTCTTGGTTGATGATGTTCACTGTGTTTGAATTGGAAAAATCGGCCTTCTTCAGTGCGCATGTGTGTGCGCGTGCATGTGCGTGAGCATGTGTGTGTGTGTGTGTGTGTGTGTGTGTGTATGTGTATGTATGCAACTGAATTTTAAATTTATTTAATTTTTTCCTTTTTTTAGGTTTTAAATTTTATTTTAAAGATAAAAAGAATATAAACCTGAATAACACAGGAACAATAAAGAAATACAAAATTGTAGAGAAGATAGTAGGGAATTAACAATGGATGCCGTATTACATAATGATATCTTCACTTTTGTTACTCAGTTATACAAATAATGGCTCATTTGATTAATCAGACAGTTTCCTCCACCCTCATCTCTGCTATTCTCCCACCCAATCAGTCGTCTTCCCTCTGTACTTTTTGGTTTATTTACTCCCTCGGGCTCTCACATTGGGAAGGCACATGGCTGCTTCAAATTATATTGTAACAAACATAGGTGCACTCAAATCACTATGGTACTAGGTAGAAAAGCACCCATCCTCAAAGATGGTACATAGGCAGGGAACAAGATACCTACAGTCAGCACCCCACTCGTCAGCCCTCGAGGCCCTTGGGTGCCTGGTCGAGTCTGCTGGGGTGACCGCTGAGCTCCGCCCGACGAAGCCTTCCTGGGGGCTCGGTCAAGCCGGCAGGGTTGCCCCCGCAGACCACCCAACTCTGCCCCAGCAAGGCGCTCCTAAGGGGCCGGTCTAAAATGAATGGGGTTCATATATGCAAGCAGTATGGAGACACTCTTGTTGCTCGCATCAGTAGTCTGGGGTGAGTCTTAAAGCCTGTGGACTCGTCCCATTGCTGTCAGGAACAGGTGGTGATTGCGCAGGCCGCCGAGGCTCAAGGTGCTCACAGAGGGCGCTCAGGGTGAGAGCCGAAGCCCAGTAACTCAGTTCATGCTTCCTGCTTGATGCTGGAGTGAGAAGGGCGTGGTGTCGTGTGAGCCACCTCCATCTGCAGCTCTCTCTTGCTGTTGTGCTCCAGTTCCCGTTTGTTCCTTGGCTGGATCCCTGG
>PVLD010037234.1:0-10404 GCA_004027595.1 Dinomys branickii
TAGAGAACATAGAAGGGAATTAGCTCTGGATGCTGTCCTACATAATGTTACCTTCACCTTTGTTACTCAGTTACACAGATGATGGCCCATTTGATCATTCAGTTTTTCTCCTCCCTCATCTCTGTTGCCCTACCACTCAATCAGTCATCTTCCCTGTGATAATAACTGTACTCTTGGGTTTATCTATACCCCTGGACTCTCGCCTTGGGAAGAGATATAGCTGCCTCAGACTATACTATAACATACATGAGTGTATACAAACTGCCATGGTCGGAGGTGGAAAAGCACCGATGCTCACAGCGGACCATCCGGCTCCACCCCGTCGCCATGCTATGGGTGGGGGCAGGTCCAGTCCGTGAGGTGCCCTCAGTGGGGCCCTCAGCGGAGCAGGCGCGGGGCCCACAGCGGAGCAGCCGCAGGGCCCTCAGCAGAGCAGCCACGGGGCCCACTGCAGAGCAGCCTCGGGGCCCACTGCGGAGCAGCCTCAGGGCCCACTGCAGAGCAGCCGCGGGGCCCACAGCGGAGCAGCCGCAGGGCCCTCAGTGGAGCAGCCAGGGGCCCACAGTGGAGCAGCCAGGGGGCCCTCAGCAAAGCAGCCGCGGGGCCCACTGCGGAGCAGCCGCGGGGTCCTCAGGCCCACAGTGGAGCAGCCGCGGGGCATGCGCCCCCGTTGGGGTGCCCTCGGTGACCTGTTTGGCTCTGTCCCATTGCCTTGATGCCAGAGGCCCTTTCTTCTCCTCCTCCCTCCTCCTGATCTCCAGTATTACCATTCCCCACCCCTTGCAGCTGGGCATTGGACGAACTTACAATGCTTGGTATACGGGGTTGAAATCTCCCCGGCCCATTCTCACTGTGTTAGTTCAGGGTATGAACTGAGTCTAAAGATTAGTTCTAGAATAGAGTTAGAGGATTTTCTCAGGTCTGCTGTATAGAGTATGTTGTTGTTTTTCAGACTCCCGGTCTGCTGCTTTTCATCTAATCCGTTGCTATGGGTTCATGCAAGATTCATATGTGCTAGCTGTTAGGAGACCCTCTTGGTGCTCACATTAATAGTTTGGGTGAATCCTGAAGTCCGTGGATTCGTCCCATTGTTGCCAGGAACGGGCAGTGCTTGTTCAAGCCGCTGAGTCTCAAGGTGCTCCCAGAGAGAGTTCAGGGCACTGAGTCCTGGCAACCCAGCTCATGCTTCCTGCTTGATGTTGGAGTGAGAAGGGCATGGAGCCACGCAATCCACCTCCATCTGCATCTCCCTCCGGTTGCGGTGCTGGAGCCCCTGTCTGTTCCTTGGCCGGGTCCTTGGAAGCCACCGCGGCTCACTGCCGAGGTTCCCCACTGCTCTCCACTGGTAGCCATTCACCCAGCAGAGAGGCAGGGGGCCACCACCTTGAGGCAGGTGCAGAGCCGGGCATGGTGGGCTGTGTACTAGTTGCATTGATTCTCTCCAGGCACTGATTAGGAAGGTTGCCACAGGGTGGGGACTCTGCCCCAGTGGCTGCCTTAACTTCTCATCCTCACACTGGGTTTGACAACTGCTCCCGACCACCATTGCCTCTTTTCCTGGCTGTGCCCTCCCCTCTCCAGCCCTGGACCAGCTCTTGGAACTCCGCTCTCCCCTGGCCGAGTCGGGAGGCTTCCGTGAGCGTGGGTCTCCAAAGCTGAAGCTGAGAATGCAGGAATGAGGGCACGGGCCAAGGGTGTGTTTCGAGCAGTGACTTCCTCCTTCTCCATCTCCTCTCCCTCTGATCTGCATGGCAGATCTCCAATCCTTTCCTCCAGAAGAGGTTTTGCTTAGTCTTTCCAAGGGCTTCAGTTCCCATTTCAGATCCTTCCTGAGTTCAGGATACCCACCTCTTTCCTTTCTGTCCTTCACATGTTGCTCTATTCCTATATTCCTTTGTCTGAGTGGCATTCCTCTGGGAGGTTCTCTCTCTGCTGCCTACCCAGTCGCCATCTTGAAGTCCTCCAATATAATATTCTATTGTGTAAATGAGTACATGATATTTCCTTTTTTCAATAAGGTCTTACTATGTAGTTCAGGCTGGCCTCAAACTTACTGTGTGGCCCACAGTGGCTTTGAACTGGCAAATCCTAATCCCTGAGTGCAAGGGTTACAGGTGTGTGCCAGTGCTCCTGGCAACCACACCATACGGTGGGGAGAATTAAGGAAGCCAAGGTCCCCTCTCTCCGCCCACCACCTCTTCTACTGGGGGCACTGAGGACTGAACCAAGGGTTTGTATCACCTGTTTTTTTTATTATTTTTTTTTATTTTGAGACAGAGTCTCATTATGTTCCCCAGGATGGGCTTGAACTTGCCATCTATTTAGTCGCAGCTTTCCAGAGTGCTGGGATTTCAGGGGTGGGCCAACATGCCCGGGCCTACTCTTTTACTTTATACTACCATGATAGCTAATTATGAGTAAAAAGTTCCCTACTAGTGCAGCTGGGACCCTGAAATAGTGGCTGCAGTAAGGACCACTAACTGGACAGATCCGTGACTCAAATTGAGAGTGGGCCCCCATCAAAGTCAATGATCCAAAGGGCAGATTGTTCTGATGCTGAAAAATAAAGTCCTGCAAAGGGCACAAAGGGCAACCAAAGATAAGAGGAACGGGAAAGAATGTCACCTCCAGGCACGGCAACACATGCCTGTGACCCCAGCTCCTTGGGGGTTGATGGAGGAGGATCGCAAATTCAAGGGTAGCCTGGGCAACTTAGTGAGAGCCTATCTTAAAATAAAACTAAAAGGTCCTGGGACATAGCTCAGGATTCTCAAAGTTCAATCCTTAGTGTATGTGGGGGAAGAATGTTACTTTACTCGCCTAATATAAAAACCATAGATTCAGCTTCTCAGAAATAAGGTTTGACCCATTCTGAAATGTCCTTCTGAGGTGTGTTAAGTTTAGTAACAAATTTTAACTATATAGATTTAGCTCATCTGTTCCACGTACTCATTAAATAACTGTCCAGGACAATCTAAGCGAACACAGTAATTTTTGAACAGCCAGGTAAAAAGTCCTGCTAAGCTATTTTTAGCATTTGCTTACATATAACAACCAAAAGATTCACATCTCAGAAGGAAAGGAGAAAAGACAGTGAGATATGTGAGCTCTGTATCTAACCAGTATCGAGGAGATTTAACTTCCTCAAATGCTGTCTGCCTACTCTCTCTTACTGGACAAAGCATATCTGTGTCCTCATGGACATAGCCTAGAAGACGCATATTGAACACACTGACAGTTATGAAGACAAGAGACCCAAGAGCTTTATGTTTCTACCCTCCTTGCTGTTCTGAGACCAGAGGGCCAAGCCTTTGTAAATGATCAGTGCTAGACTCAGGAATCCAAGGAAACACGGAAGAAAGGGAGAGATATGTATCTTTTGGTGAATTATCTTTAAAAGATATAAATGTCACTACTATATAAAACTGTTTCTAGTATCCACTCAAGAAGCTAAAACAGAGGAAGGAAGGAAGAATGAAGTACAAAGAGACAATATAAATGAATAGTTAGCCAAGGGAAGGCTCTCTGCAAAGTGCATGAAATTTAAAAAATTTAGCTGGGTAATCCAGGGTGCATGTATTACTTCAAAGCAGTTCAGTATTCTACGTGCGGGCAGAACGGACTGAGAACTGGAAACAAAAAGCTCTTTTCGGACATTGGGTAGCAGTTAGTGCAGGACAGGAATCCCAAGGAAAATAAGCAAGGTGAGCATGAAGGCCTTACTGCACTAAAGAGGTAATTCTGAGTTTGAAGAGGCAGAATAAGATGGAATTTATAACACAGTTCATCGGAGGAGGAGACATGCAGATAAAGACCTTCAGAAAGTTTTGTGTTTACCCTGAATCTAGCTCAACACAACTGCATGTATAGGGTCTAACTAACCCAGGGAAGGAAGAAAAGAGGGAAGGAGGGAAAGAGAGGAAGCAGGCAGGAGGGGCGGGAGGAGAGCAAAAGGGAGCAAGGGGGCAAGCAACAAGCAGGCCGGGGGAGGGAAAGCAGGTGGGGAGGGAGAAGAGGCTGGGTGTGGTAGCGCCTGGGAGGCTACGCAGGGCATCATGAGTTTGAGCCTAGCCTGGACTACACGCAAGTTCAAGGCCAGCTTGGAACATAAGATGACATCTCCGAAACTGAGTGAGCGGATGAACAGACGGAGGGTCTGTAAGTTAAGTAATTCTCAGCGCTTTCCCTAGACTGGGAGGGATTTAAGTTCTGACCAACTAGAATGAAGAGTGCTATAATTTGGATCTGGGATGTCTCCAAGGTTTATGTGTTGGCAGCGTGGGGCCCTGTGAACTTTTCAGAGGAAGCGCTTTGGGAAGTGACTGGACCCTGAGGGCTCTGACCTCAGAGGAGCTGTCCGTTCATGGACCCACAGTGAAGGGGCTATCGGGAGGTGATGGAGACCATGAGGCAGGACCTAGCGGCAAGAAGCAAGAAGCAGGCCACCGGGAAGGGTCCTGCAGAGTTTGTCTCCTGCTCAGCCCCTTTCTCTCCCTCCCTCCCTCCCTCCCTTCTTCCCATCTGCTATGAGGTAGGCCACTTTGCTCCAAAACTTTAGTAGTTAATAAAAAAATTAGCAGATATATCCCCCAAAATAGAAAAATGTGATCCATTAAAATAAGCCCAGAAATAAGAGAGATAGCATGATGGCAAATAACTGCAGCCCCAGCTGCTTGAGGGCCGAGGCAAGAGGGCTGCCAGCTCAAGGGCAAGCCAGGCGCGTGGCTAACACCTATAACCCCAGCGCTCGGGAAGCTGACAGGGGTCACCGAGTGTAAGGCCGACCGGGGCTACACAGTGAGCTCAAGGCCAACCTGAACTGCATAGTGAGACCCTGTTTCAAAATGACAAAAACAAAAAAATCAGTCACTACAGTCACAGAATAAAGTAGATCTACCTAATCATTTTACTAGATGCAGAAAAGGCACTGGCAAAATGCAACACCCACTCAAAACCTCAGCAGATTTATAGCAGAAATAAATTTCCTCAACCTACTAAAGCCAATCTATGAAAACTTAGTTAGGCTGAGAGTATAGCTCAGTGGTAGAGTACTTGCCTAGCATGCATTTAATCCCTAGTACCACCCCCTAAAATAGTTGCAACTAGAATAGGTAAAGATTTACTAAAGCATAACTCCTTTAAAAAGTAAACAACTGAGCCAGGTCTAGTGGTACAGGCCTGTAATCACAGCACTCCAGGGGGCTCAGACAAGGCCTGGCAACTTAGTGATTTGCCTGTTTTCGGAGACAAGGGCTCCCTACGTAGTTCAGGCTCAATTTGAACTCATTATATAGCTCACGCTAGTCTTGAACTCACAGCAATCCTCTTCCATCAGTCTCCTTAGTGCTAGGATTACAGGTGTATGTGACCACACCAGCTCAATTTAGCAATTTAGAAAGACCCTGTCACAAAATGAAAAATTTTTTAAAGGTTTCGGGACATAGCTCAGTGCAAAGACCCTAGGTGTAAGCCTTATGAGTGCTGGGAAAAAAAGAAGACAATAATAAATTGATTTTCATGAATATCTAATTACATTAAAATTGATCTTCAGAAAAATGACCAAGGTAGGGGTTTATCTTGGTAGCAGGATGTGTATTTTGCAGGCATGAGGCACTGGATTGAATGTCCAGGATCCTTTTCACTGTGCTCCTACCTTCCATGAAGGGTCTCCATAACCCTCCCTGCAAATTAAATAGACTCTAAGTAGCAAACAGTAGCACTTGGAAGAATCTGCAGCTTGGCACTAGCTCCATGAGCGTTTTCAGTGGGCACACACACTTGGACTGTCTGGCAAACTCAATCATTGCCAAGCTCTGGAACTGCTTCCTGTCTCTACTAAGGACACCTAATGATGGCTCTGCTCTCACCTTTTCATGAATCTAAGGCAAGGATGAAAGGTACTAGACAGTTTACAACGAGAGGAAACTCACTAATAAGGTCATCAGGCAACCATTTACGGGTTTATAGTGAGACAACATTTCACTGGGGATTCAAGGAGGAGGCGGCTCCTGCCTGAACTCACAAAGGGTCCAGTAGGCTGATGCAGTCATTCCAAATACATCAACTGTGAGAGTCCACGAGAGGACACGTGGGCAGAGGTCTAATAAGAGAGCAATGACCTCTGTAGGCACCTGCGAGGCCCTCAGGGGCAGGTGTGGTCTCTTGGTCTCTATAGCTTTTGGCCTAGCACAGCAGGTACTTCTACACTTCTACACAAAGGAGAAAAAATCTGGGGAATCAAAGCCCAGGCACCCCATTCCCTGTCTTACTGCACTAGGACACTCAGAACAGAGAATTCTTAGATCAAAGTAGATCCTGAGAGCTCCCTTTACAGGTAGTTTGATGTGGCTGGGGAAAACAAACAAACAAAAGCAGCCAAAAGCATTAGAAACTTGAATTGCAACCTTAAAAAATCACAGACCTCCATTGACTGAGCATCTTTTTCTCACGGGATGCTGACCGTGACTTTTTTTTGGTCTTTTTGAGACAGGGTCTCACTATGCAGTTCAGGCTGGCCTTGAGCTCACTTTGTAGCCCCAGCTGGTCTTGAACTCACAACAATCCTCCTGCCTTAGCCTCCCAAGTGCTGGGATTACAGGCATGCGCCACCGTGCCCAGCCTTTATGGTGACTTTCTATCCAAGGTAAGCTAAGTCTTTCTCCAGAGTACAGTTGCCTGATGTAAGTCTTTCTTTTTTTTCTTTCTTTTGAGACAAGGTCTCACTATGCAGATCAGTCTGGCCTTGAACTCACTTCATAGCCCAGGCTGGCCTCAACAGCATTCCTCCTGCCTCAGCCTCCTGAGTGCTGGGATTACAGGTGTACGCCACTACTCCCACCCTAAGTATTTCTTCCATATAGCCACCCTGCATACAATATGCAGAAAATCATGTTTTTCTTCCCTTCTTTTTTCACAACTCCTATACTTAAGGATGAAACTCAATTTCAGAATATATTTAAGCTGCCCAGTTCTCCCAGTCTATTCATGTCTTCCAGGGCTGGGGATATAGCTCAGTGGCATAAACACTTGCCTGAAAAGCCTGAGGTCATGAGTTTGCTTCTTGGTACCAAAATAAAATATATATATATATTCATGTTTTCCGAGCCTGCTACCAAAGGGCTCTCCACTGCCCTGAGGTTTATTGATCTGACAGGTTGGCTTTGCCCTTCAGCAAGGTAGACCAGATAATGAACCTCATAGTGGGTGATTAGTGAGAAGCCATCAGCTGGTTAAAGGCATAGTGACAGTGGTTAAAGGAATAGTGACAGTGACTTTCTTTAATTTCCCTAGGCAGTCACCCCCACCTACCTCCCTGACTTCATTTGGTTGAGGCCCTAGACATCCCTTGTGAAGCTTCTTTTGCAGTAATTGCAGATCCAAGGCACCCAGGGCCTTACCCAGTACAAGCAAGGCATCCAATCACACTGAACAGCAGCCAAGGTGATGGGTGTGGCGAAAATACCACAACACATACAAATACTCTATCAGACCTGCTCCTGTTTCACATGTCAGAGGAGGAGGCAGGGAAAGCCCTTTCTGATCTTAACTCACTGGCAACTCAACATAAGGTCTCTGTCTCCTTGCTAGACCCTGTTTAACCCATCCCTTCCAAATAGACAGAATCCTTCAGAAAAATCCCTCTTGTGTGAGGTGTGGTAACCACCATGCAGTTTAGGGCCAGCCTGTGCTACACAGCGAGCTCAAGGCCAGCCTGAACTGCATAGTGAGACCCTGTCTCAAAACAAAAACAAACCAACCATCAAACAAAACATCCCATTTGTGAGCTAAACAGTTTCATTTCCATTTTAGGAGTACAGCATGCTCTAAGCAGGATGACCATTCAAAATGCTGTTATGGTACTTGGCAAAAACATTTCCACTAGCACAGCTTGTAACAGAGATAAAAGTTTGCACCACAACACTTCCAGCCTCTGTTATATCACCACAGTTGACAAACCATACTCTTAGAAACAGTATTTTTTGTGGGGACAGAATTTCACTATTTAACTCTGGGTGGTCTTCAACTTGGAATCCTCCTATCTCAGCCTTCTTCTTCTTTCTTTGTCTTTTTGAGACAGGGTCTCATTATGCAGTTCAGGCTGGCCTTGAACTCACTTTGTAGCCAAGACTGGCTTCAAAATTGCAGCGATCCTCCTGCCTCAGCCTCCTGAGTGCTGGGATTATAGGTGTGTGCCCACTCTCAGGAGGGGCTAAAAAACAAACTCTACAGGGTCTCTAGAAAAGCCTATTTAAACACTCCTATCTAATAACTGTCCTAAAAGATCCTTCTCAAGTCAAACCAAGAAAGCAAGGACTACTATGTCCTGTAATCTCTTCAGAAGCTGATACCTGCCTACTACAGCTCCTGCTCAGCTCTGCTCCTCCTACCCTACAAATGCCAATGCAATTCTCCGCTGCCCGGCTGAGGAGGACTGGCCCAACTGGGAAAATGCTGAGAACAGAGAGGCGATCGACAGCCTGGGCTCTTCTTGCCAGTCACCCCTGCACTCATCCCACCTGGCTGGGAGACATTAATTTTGAGGCGTTTTGCTTTTTGAACAAGACAGACCTACTATTTTAAAGACAAACTGTTGTATGTTGTCTTTTAGATTTTGAACTATGCATCATCTATTAAGTACAACTTTTTAAAACCTCTTTTAAAAAGTTACCATATCCCTTCTGTGTACAGAAAAATCTTTACTTCTCACAGTGCACATGCCTGGGATGCTTGGCCGGAACAGGCTTTTCTCTTGCTGGTGAACCTGTCATACTGTGCCAGCATCCTCTACGCAGGCATTTCTGCCCAGCTGGCAGGCAAATGCTCTAGTTTCATATTCAGTACTTTCTGTCCTCAACTGAATGGACCCTCCCCAACCCAGGCCCTCCTCCCTGCCCCGGAATACACCCTGTTATACACATTCTCTCCCTCTGCTTCTCCCTTTCTCTTACTTCTTCCTTCACAACGCTGACAAATGCAGGTTGTCACACATGCCCCAGCCCGTTCGAATGGAGAAAACTCACACGCTGGAGTCAGACGGATCTAGGCTGACATTTACGGCTCTACCACCAATAGCTGTATGACCCTGGGTAAAACCGTCTCTTTAGGGTCCTCATCTGTAAAACGATAGTTACATCTACCTCAACTAGTTGATGTAAGAGTTATACAGTAAAAAACCTTTATAAAAGTGACCAGTTTAATAATTACAGGTTATTCCTTTCCTTTTATCTATTTGTAGCTGTTATCCAACATACTCTCTCCTCTACCTAGGGCCTCTGGTAGTACAGCTGACCTTCCAGTCTAAGCAGAAGTGGTCATCCTAGCAGTGCATAATCAGCTGACACTCCTATGAGGACCCTCTCAAGAGGTCAGCATACCCTAAAGTTAATCACTGAGGATAAGCTGCTCATCAGAAAAAACCCATCTCTGACTGTGTTTTCTGCTTTAGTGAATCCAGTAAAAATCAATTTATGCCAAATTTTTTTCTTGCCAAACAGGTCAACTGAAATGCCAGAATCTAAATAAAGACAACAAGGAAGGCAGGGGTAGGGGCCAACACATGCATCACATGCTCACATTCAATCAGTTCCCACAGCAGCTGTCACTCATGGCTACAGAGAGGCAGTGAAGACCACAGCCTGCTGTAGATGAACATACTGCCAAGTACAGGAAACTGAGCTACAGCGATCGCGGGAATCTTAAATCTTGGCTCTGCAGCACAAGTCTCTGCCAAGCCTGCCTTGTACAATGGTAAGGGTCTGATTTAAAATGCAAAAACATGGCAGGGGCTTTCAGAGCAAATGACCTGGAGGCCTAGTTGGGCTTTTTGGGATCCAATGCTGCCTGGAGGGTGCTGTTTATCAAAGTGGTTCCCTGGGGGAAAGTGAACAACATTTACTTTCTGCTCAGAACCCCTGCTATGCAGCATTACAGCCCTTCTCTCAGTCTTCTTCCACGTGCCAACCCTGGTGTTCACAGACTTGGCCTGTGGGAGCTGACTGTTAAATTTCAACAACTGTGAAAGCCAGCTTCACATTAGCCATGGTAGGAGCATTCACACTCGATACCACCCACGAGCCACCTCTCACCACTACCACCCAGGGGTATTAAACAATGATGAACACCCCAAAGGCCAACAACTCTAAAGCTAAAGCCTCTAGCTTGCTTTCCTCATAAGACTTGCCCCAAAATCTTTCTCGGTGCTTTCTCTCTAAACTAATGGATGAGACCCAGGCTCCCTAAAGTGTCATGCATCACAAACCAAGATTCTCTTTTACCTGCACCTCACTGCTCTCTGAGAAATAAAGCTAGGTTTAATCTGCCCTCCCCCCACATGTTCTCAGACTCTGGACTGAGCCCAGGGCCTATGCATTGAGCTACATCTCCAACCCCTTCCCCTTCCCCTTC
>PVLD010037235.1:0-10404 GCA_004027595.1 Dinomys branickii
TCTTTCCATATATTGACATTCCATTTGAGATTTTGCTTTAAAAAATTTGGGAAAAAATAGGAATATACCCAGTCCCTGGGGAATATTTAGCCCAGATTCTCTTAAAGACAAGTCTGGTTCAGAGATATTCCCTGTTAAAAGGTATACCTATATAATATGGTGTTATAAATTCTGATTTTGTAGTTTGAAAGGTGGAAAATGAATATTTTTTAAAATATCAAATGATTAAAATGTTCAAATTATTTTTTTCATTTTCTTATGTATTAATCTAAAGGGCCAAATTCTTTTTTTTGTGGTTTTTAAAAAAAATTCGAAATTTTAAAGGTAAAAGAACCAAGATATATTAGCAAACACATAAATAAAACTACATAAAAACAATAAAAGCAATACAGAATTTCAGACAAGGTGATAGGAAATTAACAGTGGTTGTTGTATTACATACTGTTATCTTCAAATTGGTTACTGAGAAAAACAAAATAGGCATGTAAGACTGATGAGACATTTAAAAATTAACTGTGCATTTCACTAAAGCAATAGAAATTAGTAGTACAATTACCTTACCAATCTCGTGTGTATGCATCTTTGTGTGTGTGTGTGTGTGTGTGTGTGTGTGTGTGTATATTCATATTTTTTTCCTTTCCTTTTGAGCACTGCTTTCCTTTTGACAGTATCTGTCGTACCTTTTAGATTTTATTAACTCTTTCAGGTTTTTATACTAGGGAGACAATATATTTACGCATGTGAGTCTGCTTTATTTCACTTATGAGTATGGTCTCCAGATGCACCCATTTATGTATAAAAGCCTTGAGTTTATCTTTCTTTATAGGTGAGTAATATTCCATTATACAAAAATATGACATCTTTTTTATCCATTCCACAGTTGATGGATATTTGGTTTTTTTCCATGATTTACCTATTACAAATTGCACTGCTCTAAACATGGGTGCACATATATTGCTGTGGTATGTTTTCATTTCTTCTGGAAAGATAACCAGAAGGGGAATGCCTGGGTTGAATGGAGCCTCTAATCCTAATTTACTGAGGAATTTGCAGACTGATCTCCACAGTGGTTGCACCAGTCTACACTCCTACCAACAGTGGAGAAGGGTTCCTTTTTCCTCACAGTTCCTCCAGCATTTCTTATTGGTTGATTTTTTGATAATAGCCATTCTTTCTGGGGTGAGATGGAATCTTAGAGTTGTTTTAATTTGCATTTCTTGAATGACTAATGATATTGAACATTTTTTCATGTATTTATTTGCCATTTATATTTCTTCATCTGAGAAGTGTGTATTCATCTCAGATGCCCAGTTTAGTATTGGGTCTTTGACTTTGGGGAGCATGATTTTTTAATTCTTTATATGTTCTAGATAGAAGGTCTTTGTGTGAGGGACAGTTGGCTGAAATTTTTTTCCCAATTTGTCAGTTTTCTTTTTGCTCTTCTAGTGATTTCTTTAGGTGTGCAAAAATTTTCAATAAGATGAGATACCAGTTACTGATTCTTTGAAGTATTCTCTGTGCAGTTTATTTTTTGTTCATGTACTCTCTGCCTACCCCTTTGTCCTTAAGAATTTTATTTACTCTCTCTTCCAGTAGATTTAGTGTTTCTCTATTAATATTTAGATCTTTAATGCATTTTGACTTTAGTGCATGTGAGAGACATGGATCTAGTTTCAGTCTTTAGCATGTAGTAAGCCAATTTTTCCAGCACCATTTATTAAAGAGGCTATCTTTCTTCCAGTGAATTTGTTTGGCCCCTTTGTCAAATATTAGGTAGCTCAGTGTCTTTGTGGTTGTGGCTGTTTCTTCAAGTCTGTTCCATTGATCCTCAGGCTTGTTTTATTTTTTGCCAGTACCATGCTGATTTTATCACAGTAGCTTTGTAGTATAATTTAAAGTCAGGGATTGGGATGCCTCCTGCCTTTCCTTTGTTGCCCAGGATTGATTTTGCTGTTCTGGGTCTCTTCTGGTTCCAGATGAATTTTAGGAATGTTTTCTCTAGATCTGTGAGGTATACTAATGGTATTTTGATTGGGATTGCATTGAATCTGTATAACAATTTGGGGAGTATGGCCATTTTCACAGTGTTGGTTCTTCCTATCCATGAGCAAGGAATATCTTTCCATTTTCTGAAATCCTCTTTGTTCTCTTTTTCAGTGTAGTATAGTTTTCACTGTATAGATCTTTTACTTGTTTTGTTAGATTTATTCCTAAGTATTACAGTTTTTTGGATGCTATATTGAAAGGTATAGTTTCCTTAATTTCTCTCTCAGTGTGTCTGTTGTTTGTGTATAGGAATGCTATTGAATTTTGAGTGTTGATTTTGTATCTAGCTATGCTACTGAATTTGTTTATTAGTTCGTGGAGTCTTTTGGTGGAGTGTTTGGGGTCTTCTATGTAGAGTATCATGTCATATATGAATAATGATAATTTCACTTCTTCCTTTCCTATCCTTATTCCTTTTATTTCTCCCTCTTGTCTAATTGCTCTGGCTCATGTTTCCAGAACTGTATTGAATAGGAGTGGTGACAGTGGACATCATTGTCTTGTTCCTGATTTTAAGGTAAAAGCTTTCATTTTTGTCCATTTAATATGATGTTGGCTGGTGGTTTGTCATAGATGGCTTTGATAAGATGTAGGTAAAGACCATCTAATCCAATTTTATGTTTTGGGGTTTTTTATCATGAATAAGAGTGTTGGGGTTTGTCAAAAGCTTTTTCTGCATCTATTGAGATGATCATGTGGGTTTTTGTCTTTAGTTCTGTTGATGTGGTATATAACATTTAATGATTTGTGTATATTGAACCATCTGCATCCTTGGGATGAGTCCCACTTGATCATGGTGTATTATCTTCCTGACAATTTGCTGCATTCTGTTCATTAGTATTTTATTATCTTTGCATCTATGTTCATTAAGGAGATTGGCCTGTAGTTTTCATTTTTGGTTGGGTCTTGCTCTGGTTTTGGGATCAGTATTCTTGGCTCCAGAAATGAGTTAGGGAGAATTGCTTCCTTTTTCATTTCATTGAAGAATTTGAGCAGTGTTGGCATTAAATCTTGTTTGAATTTCTTGTAGAATTCAGCTGTAAATCTGTCAGGACCTGGGCTTTTATTTGTCAGTAGATTTTTATCACATTTTCAGTTTCCTTAATTGATGCTAGGTTTTTCAGAATTTTTATATCTTCTTGATTCAACTTTGGTAATTCATAAGTATCTAAGAATCTGTTCATTTCTTCTGTGTTTTCCATCCTATGGGATTAAAGATTTTCAAATTGATGATGATCTTCTGAATTTCTGTAGGCTCTGTAGTGATTTTACCCTTTTCATTCCCTATTGCATGAATTTGAAATTTTTCTTTTTTTGATATGATTGGCTAGGGGTCTATCAATCTTATTTATTCTTTTGAAGAACCAACTGTTTGATTCATTAGCTCTTTGTATTGTTTTCTCCCTCTCAACTGTGTTAATTTCTGCCTTGATCTATATAATTTCCTCCTTTCTTTGGGCTTTGGGCTTGACTTGTTCTTCTTTTTCTAAAAGGTTAAGGTGCAGCATTAGGCCATTTATTTGTTCTTGTTCTGTTTTCCTGTTGTGGGAATTCACAGGTATAAACTTCCCTCTGAGGACTGCTTTCATTGCATCCCACGGATTCTGGTAAGTTGCATTTACATTTTTGTTTTCTTGTAGATATTATTTAATTTCTTTTAAAATTTCATCTGTGGCCCATTTGTTGTTCAGGAGGCTGTTATTTAATTTCCATGTGTTTATGGAGTTTTTGTGGTTCCTTTTATATTTCCAATTTCATTGCAGTATGGTCTGGTAATATGCATAGGGTAATTTCATTTCCTTTGCATTTACTTAAGCATGTTTTATGGGCTAGTATGTTGTCTGTTTTACAGAACGTCACATGTGCAGCTGAGAAGGATGTGCATTCTGATGTTGTTGGGTGGAACACTGTAAATGTCTTAATAAGTGCATTTGTTCACAGGTTTGGTTCAGTTCTGGTTTTTTTGCTAATTTTTTGTCTATTTGATCTATCTCTTTGTGATAGTGGGGTTTTCAAGGCTTCTGTTACAAGTGTGTTATTGCTTATTTGATTTTTCATGTCTATTGATAATTGTCATATATAGTTGGGTGCTCCCGTACTTGGTACATATATATTTATAACTGTTATCTCTTCCTCTTGAAGTTTCCCACCAACAAGTATGTAGTGACCTTCTTTATCACTTTTGATCATTCTTGGTTTGAAGTTGACATTGTTTGCAAAAAATAGCTACTCCTGCTTTTTTCTGTGTTCCTGTTGCATCAAAGATTGTTTTCTATCCTTCAATTTTTGAGTCTATGAATTTCTTTTTGTGTTAAATTTGTTTCTTGTATACAGCATAGTGTTGGTTCTTGTTTCTTGATCTACTCTGCTAGTCTGTTTCTTTTGGTTGGTGAGTTGAGGCCATTTACCTTGATGGTTATAACTGCTAAGTATTGGCTTATCTTGGTCATGATATTTTTCTGCTGTTGGTTCCCTGCTTTTCCCCTCTATTTAATTGCTTGCCCTGCCTGGTGATTTCTTTCTATTGTTGTTCTTGGAATTGTGGTCATTTTCTCTAATATATCTTTTAATACTCTTTTTAGCATTGGTTTGGTGTTCATAAATTTATTTAGTTTTTCTCTGTCATGGAAATGTCTTGTTTCTCCATTAATTTTGAAAGACAGTTTTGCAGGGTACATCAATCTGGGCTGGAAGTTGTTTTCTTTCAGAACATGAAATACTTCACTCCAAGCTGTTCTTGACTTGAGAGTCTGTTTTGAGAAGTCTGCCATGATTCTGATGGGCTTTCCTTTACAGGTGATCCGTTTCTTTTCTCTAACAGATTTTAATATTTTGTTTTTGTGCTGAATTTCTGGAATCTTGGTTATTGTATGTCTTGGTGTACTTTTATTTTAGTCTAGAATGTTTAGAGTTCTGAATGCTTTATTTATTTGTATATCAAATTCTTTATCCGCACTTGGGAAGTTTTTTGCCATTATTTCTGTGAGGAATTTTTTTTGTGTCATTTGTGCTGTCTCCAGGTTTCTCATTGACCCTGAGCAATCTTATGTTGTTCTTCTTTGCTTCATCTTGTAGCTGTTGGATTGATTTTTCATTGTCTTTTGCTAATTTTAAGATATGTTTGTTTTTATTATCACTGTTTGTAATTTTGTCTTCAAGGTCTGAAATACTATCTTCTTCATTCAGCCTGTTGCATATACTTTCAATTGAGGTTTTAGTCTCTTGGATTTCTGTTTGGATCTGGTTTATGGATTTTTTTTCTTTGCTATGCTGGGCATTATTTTTTTTTATCATTTTTCTAAACTCATCTATTCTTTTATCTGTGTCTTCTCTAATATCTTTGATATTAAGCAGCATTTCTTTCTTTACCTGAGAGTTCTTTTCTCCATAGCCTTTTCCACTTGTTTTTTCTCTTCTACTATCATTTCAGAAAGTTGTTGTGTTTGATTTCCAGTTTTATCTCTCTCCTTAAGTTCTGGGTTTGTCCTGGGTGGGCTGAGTATCTGGGGTTGCATTTTGCTTCTGTGTCTTGTCATTTTCTATTTTCGTTTTTATGTTTTGTTTTCTATGTTGAGACTTGTCAGTTTCTTATGACATACAGCTTTATTGCTAGTAGTTAGGTTTCGCTAGAGAATGTCTTTTCTTCAGGGTTGTCTTCTAGATGTTGGTAGTTTCTTACAGCTATCCCAAGGCCGTAGTTTCTCAGTTTGTAAAGCATGCAAGTTTACTATTTGACTCAGTTCCTAATCCTTTGATACTGGGCTGTGGTAGTGATTATGACCTCATACAGTCACAGTTTTATCATACAGGGGAGAAAAACTACTTATAACATGTGTAATATCCTAGCTAAAGTAGTATAGTTAGTAATAATACTAGTTTCAAGTGCAACTTAACTTCTGATGAACTGTGGTAACCAGTAACGTGTTACCTCTCACCATGGGAGTAAACTCTAATATTATGTAACACAATCAAGTATATACTGTGCTCTTATATGCAGTGATTTTCCCCTTAGGTGATTTTACATTTCTGTTGGGTGCAGGGGGCTTAAGACGTTTAGGGCATGGACTAAAGTGGTGAGTGAGGTCAAATATAGTAGATTCAGGGCTGGAAATTAAAGGATGGTCACCCAAAACTGGGAAACTAGAGGACACAGAAGGGAAAGTTTAAAATAGAATGTACAGGAATGGTCAGAATGAGCAGAGACAATGTTTACTCACTTGCAAGTTGAAATTCAAGAAGTAGCTAATGAAAGAGAAGTGAGTCTATAGAAGAGAATAAAAACAAAGTAAGAAACCTAAACATTGGAAAAAGAAGGGAAAAAGAGGGGCTGGGGATATAGCTCAGTAGAATAAGCACCTGCCTGGCAATTGCAAGGTCCTGAGTTCAATCCCCAGTACTACAAAAACAAAAAAAGAAGAATTCTACAAGAAGGGAAAAAGAAAGCAAAAATGAACCAAAGAAAACAGAGATGAAGGGGCTGAGGATATAGCTCAGTGGAATAAGCGCCTGCCTAGCAAGTGCAGGGTCCTGAGTTCAATCCCCAGTACCACCAAAAAAAAAGAAAGAAAGAAAGAAAGAAAACAGAGATGCGAGAGAGAGAGAAATATAAAAACCCCAAATACAAAAATAACTACCAAATACAGAAGAAAACAAGATGACACCCAATCAGACAGGAGAGGGATGTCCAGTCAGATAAACAAGGGCCAATGAAAGCAGTAATATATCTCTGGTGCTTACAGTTCTGTGACATTGTCCATATTTAATCCCAGAAATACGTTGGGAGTGGAGCTAACCTTGGCCTTTGGATGTGGGGCTTGGGACTAGACTTTTACTGGTGGAGTTCTCTGGAGTTCAGCTACTGGCTCCATGCTGCTGAGGCAGACACTTGCATGCTACTGGTCTTGCCAGTCACTGCCCTTCAAGGTTGTGTGTGTGCCCATGCACCTGGGACTCAGCTGCTGTCCTGGATCTCAGGTCCAGGGATTCCTGTCAGTGTATTCAACAAAGGCAAGTACCCTTACAGTCCCCTCAAAGACCCTGCAGTCCTGTGCTCAGAGGCCCTGCCTTCCCACAGAGAGAATGGAGGAAGTGCAGGGCGTGGACTCACTCACTTTGCAGGCCCCTGCTGTCCCACAGATAGAATCTTTTTTTGTTTTTATTTTAGTATAAGGGTGAAAGGAATTGACATTAGTGTAGATCTTTGAGAACTATTTATTGGAATGCTGAAAAGGAAACATTGTGGTATTTGTTAAACCTTTCGGGGCCTGGGTTAGACCAGCCCAGAGTAGTGAAGCACCTCTGGCTAGATCAGATATTAAGAATACGGTGACTGTGAATGTAGTAACTGTGTATTGCCCCAACTTGTCATTATAAACTAGAACTTATTAAATTTTAATGTAGTTAAAATTCTAACATCTTTTCTGATTTACTAGGTCTCACTATATTAATAACTGAGATAGAGAAAACTATAAGACAAAAGTATGCAAATAGTAGAAGAAAAACTTAAGTTTGACATCAAAGGAGGAAATTGAAAACTATCCATTGCATGGAAGAATAATTACTTATAATTATCACGTAGATCCTGAGTTATCAGGAGAATGTAGCATTTTGTAGATTACTCAAAAGGAGGATGTAAACCATCGAAAAATTTTATCAAAAATTATGTAAGAATTTTTTTAAGTATTTAAAAAATGTCCTAAATATCAGCTTAAAAAATGTCCCCTTATGTGGAACACTGTTGTATGTGAGAATGTTGGTTAAGTATGACATTAAAAGTGTACTGACAGCAGTGTAGCAGTAGAGATAACAATCTATTTTGAAATAGAAGATTTCAATTTGCAATAAAGGTTGATTGAAGCACCACTGTCAAATATATTCTTTTTTTTTTTTTTTTTTTTTTGCGGTGCTGGGGATCGAACTCAGGACCCTGCACTTGCTAGGCAAGCGCTTATTCCACTGAGCTATATCCCCAGCCCCTGTCAAATATATTCATATGTTTCCATGTCACCTAGGCAACTTGTAACTACCACTGCTTTTCTGATGATGAATCATTTGAAATGAGGCACAAATTTAAAAAATGCCCCAGGTCTAATACCTTGACTCTAGCTCTTGGGTACTCTCTCTAATTAAGGTATGAAATGCTCAAATTCAAATGTCTGTTATCCTGTATGTTTAGTACACTAAGTGAATATTCTCTGTATTGCAGTTGGTGGAGTGGAGACTGATGCTGTGGAGGACAATGGCATTAATTCAGATAGTAAATTTAGTTATGAGTGAGATTTGAAATACTGAACAGTATATTTTACATATGTTAGTTGGCTGTAAGTCCTTGGCATATTTTTGTTTGGAAAAATAACATTGGTAGAATGATGTTCTCTGACTGATCGTAAATAGTTTGACAAGCTGGTTGCTGTTATGGCAGCCTTTGTCTTTATCAACTGAAAAGATCATGGCTGAAATATTTTATTTTTGATGGGATAAAATTTAGAAAGAATGAATAGTAACAATTATTATTATTTTTTTTTTTGTGGTACTGGGGATCAAACTCAGGACCTTGTGCTTGCCAGGCAGGCACTTATGCCACTGAGCTATATCCTCAGCCCAGTAACGATTATTGATATGTAGAATCATTATGATTTGCCCTAGGGAGATGTTAAATCCCAGACTTACAGCCCTTGTGCTGTACAGTTGTTGATCTCCACCATAGTTCTTGGACTTGATGCCTTTACAGCCACTGTTCCTTTGCTAAGTCTACTAATTTTCCCCCGATTCCTACCCAGTTCCTCCTAATCACTTCTATTTTGATGCTTAGGTTGCATATCACTTCTCTTTAGAGAAACTTTTGAATCCCTAGTTAAAGACAGGTTGTCCTCCTCTGGGGGTTATTGTGCTTATACTTATTTATACATAAACTGCACTAAAACTGTTGATAATCTTGTCTTCCACACTATAATACAAAAGTGAACTCAGGAAATTTGTGTTAATTTCTGAATATGTAAAATTATTTGGAATAGCAATCAGGCATTTTGCCTCTTGATATTTAATATTTATTAAATTTAAAAGATCTTGGCTGTCATGTGGTGTACACATACACATGCATTTTCTGCCTTTATGGGGTGAATTGTTACTCCAAATATTTTAAAATAAGAGTAATAATATGCTGTAGTTGCCAGAACTGCTAATTGTGATTTAATCAAGATTCTCATACTTTGTTTTACTAATTATAATTGCATTACATGAAGTACTGTTCTTTATAATTAAAATATTCCTCCTTGCAGTTAAATTTTTTATGGAAATAGGTAAAACAAAATTTCATAATAAAATAATAGATTAACAGTTAATACATTGCATATTGTTATCTTTAAAGTAGTTATTCAGAGTACAAGATATGGGCATCATAATTTCTCTAATCAATATTAGCACAAACCTTCCTTTTTAATGAGACACTAATAGTATAACTGACTGCATTTTTTTCCCTTTTCCCTTCTGTCTTTTCCCCTTTCCCCCATCCTAGATCCTTTTTCCTTTTGAACAATTTCTTCCCATTTCACAGTATCCATTGTACATTTTAGACCTTATTTACTCTTTCAGTTTCTCACACCAAGGAGACAATCTGATATTTATATATATGAGTCTGATTTATTTCACTTATGAGTATGGTCTCAAGTTGCAGTAGCATTTAAATTTATTTTTAGTTTTATTTTTAAGACAAAATAACCCAGAATAACACAGAAACAATACAGAAAATACCAAGTTATAGAGAAGATAGTAAGGAATTGGCACTGGATGCTCTATAACATAATGTTATCTTCGTATTTGTTATAACAAAATCAATAAAAGATACACCAAATTACAGAGGAGACAATAGGGAACCATCCCTGGATGCTGTATTACATAGTGTTGTCTTTGCATTTGTTAACACAGAAACAATAAAGGAAATACCAGATTACAGAGAAAATAGTAGGGGGTTACCACTGGATGCTGTATTACATAATGTTATCTTCATCTTTATTACTCAGTTATATAGATGATGGCTCATTCAATTAATCAATTTTCTCCACTTCACCACCGCTGTTCTACCACCCTGTCGGTGGTCTTCCCACTGGTAATAACTTCCCTTTTGGTTTATTTACTTCCTCATGCTCTTACTTTGGGAAGAGACTTGGCTGCTTCTAAATATGCTGTATATTACATGGGTGTACACAAATTACTATGGCAGGAAGTGGAGAAGCACCCTTTGGCAAGCCCTCACAGCTGTCGAGTGTCCAGTTGGGTAGGCGGGGTTACACAGCGAACTGTCAAGACTCTGTCAGCGCGTCTGCATCTATAGGCTCAGACAAGTCTTCAGGGCCTTCCTGG
>PVLD010037236.1:0-10402 GCA_004027595.1 Dinomys branickii
TTCCAATAGATTTAGAGTTTCTGTTTTAATGTTGAGATCTGTGATCCATTTTGACCTGAGTTTGGTGCATGGTGATAGACTTGGGTCTATTTTCAGTTTTCGGCAAGAGGCAAGCCAGTTTTTCCAGCACCATTTATTAAACAGGTCATCCTTTTTCCAGTGAGTTTGGTTGGCCCCTTTGTCAAATACTAGGTGGCTGAGTATGTTTTTCGTTGTGGTTGCATCTTCCAGTCTGTTCCATTGATCCTCAGGTCTGTTTTTTAGCCAGTACCAGGTTGATTTTATTACAGTTGCTTTGTAGTATAATTTCAGGTCAGGGATTGTGATTCCACCTGACTTGTCCTTGTTGCCCAGGATTGCTTTTGCCGTTCTGGGTCTCTTCTGGTTCCAGATGAATTTAACGTGTATGCTCTTTGATGGAATGATTATTTAACTTTTTTGCCTGCTTTTAAAAATTGTTGAGTTAACTTCTTGTTATTGAATTTTAAGGGTTTCTAATATATGTACTGGATACAAGATTTTTATCAGATATATAATTTGATAATATCCTCTCCCAGTCTATGGCTTTGATTTTCATTTTTCTTAACAGTGATTTTGAAGGGCAAAAGTTTTAAAATATGAATGTAGTCCATATTTTTTCTTTCTGGTGGTACTGGGGATCAAACGCAGGGGCGTCCTTCCACTGAGCTACATCTCCAGCCCTTTATATGTATTTTAATTTGGGTTTTGCTAAATTGCCAAGCAGGACCCAAAGTTGCAATCCTCCTTCCTCAGCTTCCCTAAGTGCACACCAGGCTTCTACACTGACTTCCGAGCTATGGGTCATGGCTTGGGACTGAACCAGGCCCAGCAGGCATCACTCTGAACAACCCATATTCAAGGCTAGTCAAGGATCCTACCATACAAGGATCTCTTCCTGTTCATATCCCAGAGAAGAGCAGCAGAGGCTCAACTCCACACAGTCATTCGGGGCCACTGTGGTGCTACTCCCTGCCTCCTTCCTCGCTCTCTCTTCACCACACAGATGCATCATCCCACAGCTACTCTAAGTGGTGGCTGCTAATAGCTCACAGCTGCACCATTACCCAGGCACTTGCGTGGAGCTGGCATACTCCCCTCACAGATGCCCAAGAGCATCTGTAGCCCGAGAGCTGTCCATGGCCAATGGCTGACTGATACAGGGATGCCATCAGTGCCTGGCTTTTTGGCCTCAAGTGGGTACAACTCCACAGAGCCATTGCATGGAATTCTAGCCAGATCTCCCTGTGGGATCCAGGACTAACCTTTATCTCAAGCTATCTATGTGCTGAGATTCTTCTCTTTTTGGTGCTTTTCTCCTTCCTTTGCAGGTTTCTTCTGGAGCATGCTGACACTAAACTCCTTGCTTAGTGAACCTCAGCTCGGCTCAGGCTCTGATTTCAGGGGCAGGGACCTACGCTTCTACTGGGAAGGGAGAGAGACAGAGAGAGAGATCGAGACAGAGAGACAGACAGAGACAGACAGAGAGACAGAGAGACAGAGACAGACAGAGACAGACACAGAGACAGAGAACCCTCACTTATAGCCCCCTCCTCCGCTTCACCTGAAAGTGGCCAGGAAGTGAGTCTGTCGTCAAGATGAAAGGGGGCTTCACAACTAGGTTTCACCAAATGCCTAGAAAGAAGAACCAGTTCTGGTGTGCAACTGCTTGTCTCTGCCCCAAGGCATGTGTCTGAAGCAATTCCGGAATAAAATCTCAGAGCAAGACAACTCAGCCCAAGCAGGTGGCCAGGCAGAACATGATGACTTGAATCTCTGGTGCCAGTGAGGCCCTCGCTCCCTTGGAGTGGCCGTCCACCCCATGGTGGTCTCCCCAGCTCTTCTTCCAGCGCAGCCCTCACCCTCAAGGAATCATCGCCCTGCATCTGGCCCAGTGTATGGATCCTAGAAGGAAGGGAGGCCTGACTTTGTGAATGAAAGTGCCATCAGTCAGGGCAGTGCAGTGGAGGGGACGGACTTCATCTCAGCCTTGGAGTGGCGGGGCAGACTTGTAGAGAGGTGTAGTGGGAGGACAGGTGGGTCAGGTCATCCCAACCAGGGACTACAACACAGGGGAAAGAGCTGGTTTTCCCGTCCTTTGCTCCCTAAGGAAGAAGAGACTCCAGGGAACAAATATACCTCTTTGTGGTCCACACACCCTTTCCCTAATGGGCTGCAGCAAGATCACAAAGACTGTCACACAAACAGCTCAGTTTGCTCCCCCTGCCACCGCTGCCCTGTTTGTTAGCAATAGGGAATGCTCTGCGCTGATAGAATGAAAGTTGGTCTCCCCATCCTGCTCCCTCCTAAAGTCGTCTTGGTGCCTTGTGTCCTTCGCGCTGTGCTCCACATTCTTAGCCTGTTTTGGTCTCCCTGCCAGCTCATTAATTTCTGAGTTTGGATGTTTCTTGGCTTGATAATCGGCATTCTCCTTCGCTGGGGGCCTGCCTGGCCCTCATTAGCAGTTGCAGTCCTTGTGCAGATCACAGGGAACCCCGAAGAAGTCATATTTGTAAGTGTCTGCTGGAAGGATGACAACGGGACCATACAGAAGTGAACAGGAACATGGTAATTAAAAACACTGCCTGGTTACTGCGAATCACGTTAAGACAAGACTCAAAGGGGCCGTGGGCATTCCTTGTGAACCAGATGGATGGCGAAGGCTTGCATGGCTCCTTAATGTGAATCAGGCACCGTAAGGTTAAATCTGCATTGTCTTCTTCAGGATCTTGTACTTAATTTGATTCTAACCTCTGCACACATTGTCTTATTTTTCTGGGACAATATGCCATCCCATTCCTGATGTCAGACGCTACAATTTTCATGTTGGGGATTGGCCCACATTTGTCTAACCACTGGCAAAATGTTTTGAATGCCATTTTTTAAATTCTTACAGAAAAAATGCCTGCCGCCCTGGAGATGTCTCTTCTGCATATTCTTAGAAACAGAACAATAAACAAGGACACTTGAAAAAAAAGGGCGGCTTTCCCCGATTGCCAAGTGAAATATAACTTTGTTATTGAAGTCTCCTGCTTTGCCTTTGGAAAAGATGGGATTACATGTTCTTTTCTCCAGTGTATTAAAAAAAAACCGAGCAAGACATTGGCTTCAAATTAATCTACAGAACTTTGAACTGAAATGAGGTTTCTTTCCACAATGTCATCCTAGAAAACAACACATCAGGCTGTTAGAAGCCAGAGCGGGAAATATAGAAGAGGCCTGATCACGGTGCACAGGAGGCTCATGTGATGATGCCCAGCTGTTTCTTGCACTGGGTTCCCCTGCTGGCATGCATCTGGCCTGACAGAGGTGACTCACTCTCCAGGATGCCTTGTGGGACCTTCCTTGCACTGCCACAGCCTGTGCAATAAATGTCCTGTTGGGAGTTTCCTGAGGAAGATGCAGTTCGTTGAGCTTGCTTGGTCTCATCTATGCAGTGACTTTTTCCCTCTGCAGTCCTGGGAATTGAACTCAGGGCCTTAACACTGAGCTATATCCCCAGACCTTTTTGAAATTTTGATGCAGGGTCTTGTTAAGTTGTTAAGTTGTCCATGCTGGGTTTGAGCTTGTGATCCTCCTGCCTCAGCTTCCCAGAGTTCTGGGATTACACCCATGCACCACCACACCTGGCTGACACAATGACTTCTGAGCTATGCATCATGGCTCAAGACTGAGCTAGGCTCAGCTTGCTGTCATTCTGAAAACACTTATTTCCCTGAAGAAGGGGTTTGAGGATTGAATGAGGGAGAAAGAAAGTTCTGTAAAGTTGTGTGGTCGTGGGATACAGCGTAGTGCTCACTGTTCTAACTCAAGTTCAGGGCAGGGAAGGCTGGTTTTGGGGTCATCAATTCATGATTATCCCATAGAGTAGGCTATAGGTGCTTGCTTGCCTTGAGAGACAGCTGCTAGAGACATCACCATGCAGAGACGTCACTTATCCACAGCCAAATTTCTGTCCTTTGTTGCTGAAGCAGCAGCCTCAGGAACAGGGCTGAGGGTTGTCTTGTTCCATTCTGGGAATCTCTTGCAACCCTTTACCACCACTGAAGGAGGGAATATGTCAGGGGACAGGAATGTATGGGGGTGTAGGAAGGCTGGGAGGATAGGGCTGTGCCCATCAGCCACGGAAGGAAGGGGGCTCTGGATCACATGCTTTTGTTTCTTCCAGCTTTCCTCCTCCTACTCAGTGCCAGGGTAGCTGCGTTCTTAATGATAATTTTTAAAAAGTGCCAAGCCTCTGTTCATTTGCAAACCATCATGTCTAATTTGCATAGCAGATCCAGGAGGCCCTAACTCCTCATATGGAAAGTGGAATAGTTCTAAATATGATAAATGGATTAGGTCAGCTGACTCTAGCTGGAGCCACGGCCGACCCACAGGCCTTGTGCCCATGAACTACAGAGGTTCGTCAATCAGGCAATTTACTCCCATCTTGGAAGTGGAGGAAGGGGATGTGCATGCATGTTCACACCATGCTCACTGGTGGACCCGATGCAAAATAGGCCATCAGATAGTTCCCACATGCATGGCCTTGCCCTCGGGGGAGGGGTAGCTCCTGCAGCACTCTGCATTTAAGGCTCCTTTTCAGAAAGGCTTTGCCTGGAGCCTGTGGGTGGTCAATGGAAAGCCAATGTCCTTGAACTTGCAAACTCAGTGACCAGAAGCTCAATGGCTGAAGTGAATGGTTGCTTCAGGGAGGGGACTGGAGGACTTTCAAGCCTTCCCACCTGTCCTAGTCGTCAGAGACCCTGTCATCCTGGAGCAGTTATTTAGGGTGGCCAGGCCTTGGCAGTGGTATCTGGAGACGCAGAAAGTCTTGGATTCTGCTCAGTGAGGGGGGCAATTACCCTGGCAGATGGCCACTCATTCCTGTTCACCTCTCAACTCTCTTCTTGACCTGACACATGAGTCTCTGTAGCTGACCCATACCCTTCCAGGACACGGATCATCCATCATGGCCGTGTCATCCATAGCAGTAGCAGGTGGCTTGTCATTTTTATCAGTACAACTCAGGAAGTGAGGCATGGGTGAGGGGGCTGCTTCCGTGGATTAATATGATATGGTGTGGGCACCTTTTGCAATTAGTTAATGGGCTGGCTATATGGGGTGGGCTTTTCTGGCCTTTTGTCTCAGGACTAATGACCTAAGATGACAGATGAGAACCTAAAATCGCTTGGGAAAAGAAAACAAGCCTTCAGTGGGAGGAGGGGTAGGGGGAGTAGTTCAACTGGGCTGGGCTGGGGTGGCAGGGGGAGGGGAAAGATGGCAATCAGTGAGGAGGGAAAGGTAGGCAGTGCCCAGGGTTTGCTTTATGACCTAGAATCTTACAAGGAGCTATAGCCAGATGCATGTGCATGTGTATAAATGAGTGCAGATGTGTGTGTTTATGCACATTTGAGTATATAAGTATGCACGTATGCCATGGCAAGTGCATGTATACATACGTATGTACACATGCGCACAGGATGTGGGTGACTATGTCTGTGTATGTCTGTGTGAGTCAGAGGGACTGTCGTATATATATGCAGTATGTGTTGATGTGTGCGATGTGTATGCGGTGTGCCTGTATGATGTGTTCGTGTGGAGTGTGTGTGTGGTGTGGATGTGGAGTGGATATGGATGTGTGTTTCCATTTCTGGGTCTGGACATGCTGAGGCAAGCAGGCTCCACCTTAGGACTGCACTCACCAGGCCTCTCTTGAGGTTGCTGGGATGGCTAGGAGTTCAGACATGGCTGGATCTGGGGACACACAGGGTACTGGTGGCTCTTTCTCTTTGGCTAGTTTTGACTTGATTTCTCTCTGCACTGCTTTCATTCTCTGCTGCGGCTGCATGGAAGTCTCTCTATGCAGCACAAGAAATGGCTGCCTTCACTGCTTCCCAGTTTAGCAGCCTACGGGAAACATCTTCTCTCTCCCATAAGTTACCACATTTGCTGGTTTCTTGAAGACACGAACACTCTCATCGCGATCAGTTTCAAGTTACTCAAGAGCTGCATGCATTTGGCTCTCGGAAGCCTTGGAGGGGGACTCCAGCAGGCTGCCCTTTCCATGTCTGTGGGCCCATTAGGAAAGGCTGCCTGATTGCCCTTCCTCAGCACACAGGCACAGCCTGGCCCAAGCTCTGTGTCCAGAATGGATTGTGCCAATTGGTCAGCACTTGGTCCTTGGATGCCCTTTGAAGCGGGGTGGGGAAGGGGCACGAGCTGAGCAAATATGAGTGGGGGTTACCAAAAAGAAGGGGCCCAAATAACATGCCTTTCCCACTGCTAAAACACCCTGGCATTTCTCATCTGTGACCCAAATCAGAGTCACTGCTTTGTGAAGACAAACAGAGAAGCTGCTGTGGGAATGACATTTTCAAGGCGGAAGTGGAGGAAGGGGAAGGGGAAGAGGAGGAGCTGGGCGAGGACTCAAGGAAGGAGAGGAGGCAGCTCTCTCCTAGGTCTCAGCCCACTAGGAGACTGGGGAGTGGCCATCACTGGCCCAAGTCTGGCAGGGACCCAGCAGCATTCTGTGTGCATTTCCCCTAAAACAAAGATGTTAGGGGAAGTCACTGAGTGGCAGGGCTGCCTGCAGAGAGGCAATGTCGCATGACCAGGAATTGTGACCTCCTGGCCTTAGCACAGGATGTCGCAGGGCCCCAAGGAATGGTTGACTCATCTTCCCCTAGGAGATGGGCTAGGCATCCAGGTGCAGCAGCTAATTGGAGTGTGTGTGTGTGTGTGTGTGTGTGTGTGTGCGCGCGTGTGTGTGCGTGTGTGCGTGTGTGTGTGTGCATGTTTATGGGATTGCAGTGTCTGCTGCAGGGCAGCTAGGCAGGCTGGCTGGAAGCCCAAACAAGCAACAGGCAGAGGAGAAAGACAGTGAAGGTAGGCGACAGAGACAGGGTGAGGGCAGCGTGTCTGGAAGGCCTTGTGACCTCATGGCTGTCTGCTGCCTGCTGCTCTGGAGAGGATGGTGTTGCTGGCAGTGGAGCTGCTCTGCAGGTGACCGGGTACCTGGCTAACCACCGAGTAAGGGAGAAGGGAAGCTGTTCTCCAGAAACGCCACAGTATAAAGCAGATTGTCACAGTGTGGCCCCAGACCAGCAGCATCAGCATTGCCCAGGAGCTGGTTAGAAATGCACATTCGCCAACACCACCCCAGACCTATGGAATCAGCCACTTTGGGGAGAAGGCCTGTCCATCTGTGTTTGGCAAGACGCCCAGGGCTTCTGAGGCACACTCAAGGGCAAGAGCCACTGCTGAAAAGGAGCAGCTAGCAGGGCACAGTGGTGCCACTGGCAGTCCCACCTACATGGAAAGCTGAGGTAAGAGGGCCATTTAAGCATAGGAGTTTAAGGGTAGCAAAGAGGAGTGAAAGGAGCGGCTGATGTCCAGAAGCGTCTTCAGAGCAAACATCAGGGTGTAGTTACATGCTTGGTGCCCTTTATTTGCCATCCAAGATTCAGTTGCAACCATTTTCTTGAGTTCCAGAGCACTGGCTTGGCCAATGGGTGGGCCACCTCTCAGTTGGATTCAGCCAATGGGAGGGTGAACTTTCAGTTGGATTCAACCACTTGGGAGTAAGCAATCAGAGGCAGAAGGAAAGCAAGAGGTCTGGGTATTCTTTATTCCCTCCTTGCTTGCCTCCCCACTAGGAGGAGAGCAATGACTCTCACTCAGTACTACTGCTGTGGAAGGCCCCTCCAAGGCCCCACTGCTCCCTGGGCCCTGCATAGCATTTTTCCCTCCTCTGAGCCCTAAGAGTGGTAATGGCTCCCTGGTGTTCCTAGTGTCTGGGTGCCTCAACATCCCTTCATGGTTTTTTCCACCTACTGGCACCTCTACATGTGTCCCCTACCTCAAAGTCTCTTTATCCAAATCTCCCAGGGGTGTGTGGATGGGGCTGCTGCCTGGCAGCACCGAACTGATACCAGGTAGGGCATAACTGGTGCCATTTGCTGATGTGGGTGCTAATGCTGTCACCAACTGGTCTTCAGGAGGCGACAGTCCATTTCTTTGGCACCCATAGGAAAAGAGAAGGACTGAAATTGGCAAAGCATCTACTGCACATGGGTTCTCAGTGCTGTTCTGTGTCTTTTAATCCCCCTGTTCCCAGCTCTCTGCTGGAGGAAACAACATTTCCAGTCGGACAATAGGGAAACCAGGGCTCAAGGTCTGAAAGCTGGTAGAGGCAGAGCCAGGACTGAGTTCCTGTCTGTCTGGTTCCTAAATCTCTGTGCTTCCTACAACCTCATGATTTTATTGAGTAATCACAACACCATTAGATCATACCCATTTGATAGATGAGACAATGGAGGCCCAGTGCAATAAAGCTGAAAATTGCTGACTTCCTGATTGTCCTTTTCACCTTCCACATAGAATTGCTTTACATTTTGAATGCCCTGCTTTAGGACTTGAACCAAAAAACCTTTTCAAATGCCTTCTCTCATGTACTTGTTTTGGGACCACCTTTGAGTGTAGCCAGCCAGGAACTTCCACTATATGAGGCTGTCAGCTGGAGAAAGATTGTCACTGGGTATCTTTAGAAATGTGTGCCCCCAGCCTTCCTGGCAAGGCCAAATGTAAGTGCCAGGCCTGGGAGTGGGAACTTCCTGCTTTGGGTTTAATGAATGTTTGACCTGGCATATGGCAACTCTAGCCACAGAAGGCGTGGTCTACCTCTGGGATTTGTATGTGGGAGTTTCAGTCCAGTCTTCTCAGACCATCTGGACAGGATCCTTGAGAGTCAGGAATTCCGAGGTGTAGAGCTGAATAGAGAGTGAAATTCTTGCCGTTTTCACAAAAGTATGTATTATGGTGTATATCTAGATGTTCCCCCAAAGCCTCCATGCAGTCATGGGGGGTGGGTTTTTCAGAGGTGCTTGAATTTAGAGTTTGCAACTAATTTGTGGTCCAATGCTGGGATTAAGGGTATGAATGCTATACTGCCCTAGGGCAGGTATCCTGGGTACATTGTAAGGGACAGAAAGAGTCTTCTATCGCTTATTGCTTTTGCTGTCTTCTGCCTGCCATGAATTGCTCTTCTCTGTGAAGCCAGCCTGCCTTGGAGAAAGCTGATTATGAACTGAAACTTCTAAAAACTGTGAGCTAAATAAACTTTTGCTCCTTTAACTTTAGGTGTTGGGTATTTTGTCCCAGCAACAAGAAAAGTAACTAAGACAGTACATGTTTCCATCATAGCCTCAGTTATTTGAAAAGGAAAGAAACTTAAAACCACCATAGCTCTCTACTGAAGACATTAAAGAGACTCAATAAATTAAAGTGAGAATCTTTGAGAGAATTAGGGTGTAATTCTCCACTTTCCATTATAGGGACCTAACTCAGGTTCCTTTACATGGCAAATCCCTCTGTTTTAGGGCATTGAAAATATCATTGATCATTCATTCACTTTCAACATTTACTGAGCTCTTACCAAATGACAGATGGGGGCTTGGTGCTAGGGATTCAGTTAGGAGATAAAATAGTCATGTTAATTAGAAAGGATGTCTGTGATCGTCAATTGTATGTGTCAACTTGATATTAGTCAAACATTATTCTAAGTGTTTTTCTGTGGTCCCATAGACAAGATAGAAGCAGGTTGTATGCTCAGCTCCGAGGTTTCCAGAAGCCAGTGCAGAGAGGGCGGCATGATTTATAAGATTCATTGTGTCTACACAAATCAAAAGAAACACATTGGTCAAAAGTAACACTCATCTTAGTATAAGACTGAGGTCTCTATGAGTCTTTTTACAGAGGGTAATAGGCAATTTGCTAGTAATTCTTAAAGCGTTGCCTGGACCACCATTGTTGTTTTCATCTGGAGCTCTCTCTCAATGTTGTTTTCATTGGTAGAAATGTGCACTCTTACATCTGTACTCTGGGGACATGGCCTAGCAATCTGTGTTTATACAAGCTCTTCCTGAGATTGTGAAGCATGCTAATGTTTGAGAAACATGACAGTGTGATAAGTAGTATCCCCACAGCATCCTGTCCCAACAGCCAGCACAGCAAGGAGCTTTACAGAGCTCTTTCTCCTGAAAGCACTCAATAATTACAGTGTCTACCTGCTGTTCTTGTCTTCCCTGCCCCTGTTTACCAGCTGTAGAACCCCCTTCCATCATCTTCCATAGTCTTTGGGGGATGATATTCAGACTTGGCCTGGCCAATCCCAGGATACTCCTTTCTGCTATAACACAATTGCTTTAAGGGGTCACGTGACCCTCATCCATCCAATCAGGAGGCCTTCATGAGATTGTAAACAGATACTGGTGAAGAGTGAGAGTAGGTACTACTTCTTTTTTGCCATTATTTCCTCCGTGGAGAGAACCTGTCTGTAGCAGGTGAGGATGGGTCCCACATGGAATTGCACAGAAGTAGGGACAAATAGAGCTGAAGGAAG
>PVLD010037237.1:0-10400 GCA_004027595.1 Dinomys branickii
ATCATATGTGTGTGTGTGTGTGTATATATATATATATATATATATATATATATAATCATTTCTTCTTTTAGAGCCTTGTAGAATCTATCTTAAAAGTACAAGTTCTTGTTGGGTGCTACTTTTCAGAAAAATAGGATGAAGACCAGGGGAGCTGACATGGTATGAGAAAGAGGATGAAGAAAAAAGGTTCAGAGAGAATGCTTAAGGTGAGGGGTGATATATTCTGTAGGGTCCTATTGTCCATTCTCAGGATTTAATGCTGACTCAAAATGAATTGGGATGACATTGGAAAGCTTTGAGGCAAACAATGGCTTGATCTAACTTATATTTTCATAGACAGTTCTTTGGATGTTGTCTGAAGAATAAACCATGGGAGTGTAAATGCTGAAGAAAGGAAACCTGTTAAGAGGCCAAAAAAATAATTCAAGGGATAGAAAATGATGCCTTATACCTGGGTAGTAGCATTAGCAGTTTTGACAACTGGTCAGATGGAGGATTTATTTTGAAAGTAGAGCCAATGGGATTTATTTAAAGCAAAAACAACAAAAACATTTTATGGAGGTATGACTGACATACAAAAATCTATACATATTTTATGTATAGGACTTGATGAATTTAGAGACAAATACACATCTGTGAATCAATCATAATCTATGCTATAAATATATTCATACCTCTAAACATTTCCTCTATCTCTACATACTTATTATTTTTAAAGAATACTGAAAAGATCTACGTCCTTAATAACATTTAATATATAATACAGCATTGTCAACTACAGCCACTTTCTTGATGGGGTACAAGAGGAGAATGACTAAGAATGGTATCAATGTTTGGTGCCTGAGCAAATGGCAGGACAAAATTGTCATCTAATGAGATGGGAAAGTTGTAGTAGCTAGAATGATTGGTTATGCTAAAAGTATGTTGAAGAATTTAGTATGTTTTAAAATAATATCTTTCTTTTTTGATGGGCGTTGGGGTGAGGTTACAGTTAATTTCACTGTTGTTTGGCTAGGTAAACAAAGATGTCATAGGGAATGTATTTATTTATTTATGTATTTATTTTTCTTTCTTTGTTTCACTTCTGAGAATCAAATATAATGCAGTACAAACACTATTCAGATTACATACCAATGCTGGGTGTGGCAGCCCACACCTGTAATTCCAGCACATGGGAGGATTGTTGTGAGTTCGAGGTCAGCCTGAGCTGTGTAAGTGAATTCAAGGCCATCCTGTACTATATAATGAGACATTATCGCAACCATCCCCCAAAAAAACCCAGAATAGATACCAAAGAAGTAATAGATTTTTATCACCAGTAGAATATTTATACACATTAGCATAAATTCAATTCATGTTTTAGTATGATAATTCACCAAGAGAAATACAACTATTTTGATGCTTATCTTCATAGTTTGATAAATAGACATAAACTGCAAAGATTAAGTTTCTATATATGTATGAGGTGGAAACCACTAGCAAAATTAAGTTCATTAGGACATTTAGCTGTAACATCTTAACATGGCTACATTCTTCCATCAGAAGTTATACTACTTTGTGAGTGCTAAATCCTAAGGAGTATATTGCTATTTTCACTCTTTCAAGAAATCTATACAAGGGGCTGGGGATATAGCTCAGTGGAATAAGTGCTTGCCTAGCAGGGTCCTGAGTTCAATCCCCAGTACCGCCAAAAAAAAAAAAAAAAAAAAAAAAAGAAATCTATACAATATTAGTATGGCTAAAATTAGGTCATTTCCCGGAAAGTTTTTGGAGACACATCACATGCTTTGATCTAGAGTTCTGTTTCTCCTAAATTTCTCTCGGGGTAATATTGAGAATGTCAATATTTATATTCCAGAGTGTTTCTCATGACTTTTTTTTTTTTTTGAGACAAGGTCTTGCTAATGTAGTTTCGCCTGGCCTTGAACTCATTCTGTAGCTCAGGCTGGCCTTGAATTCACAGAGATGCTCCTGCCTTAGCCTCCGGAGTTCTGGGATTCCAGGCATGTGACACAATGCCCAGCTCTCATGGCTTCGTTATAGTAACAAAAATTGGAAACAATTTAAATATCCAAATATAAAGTGTCTCAATAAATTATTACACACTCATATGATGAAATATCATACAGCCAACTAAAAAACTATAGAAGTATATTTATTAGCATAAAAAACCTGCCTGACATGCTGACTAGAAAAAAATCAAGTTATACATAAAACAGTACTACATATGGCCCCACTTGGAGGAGAAAATTTCTGTATTTAGTACAAATGAGATTATAGACAATTTCTATGGTTATTCCTATTTTCTAAAATAAAGTAAATATTTCATAATACAAATGTTCAGATGCATGGAGCCACAAAGATTACAACAGACTAAAGTATCTTATGATTTAGAAAGATAACACAAGTCTTGTTTATCCCAGAGACACACCCTAGTTCATGCATCATAAGATAAACACTTAACAGCATGTTATTACTGGCTCTCCCTGATGACAAATTTCTCATTGAGGTTAGTATAAGTATTGAGTTAACATTATTTAAAACACTGACATAAAATCCTTCCAAAGTGAAAAGTGTGACTAAATATCCACATGTCCATAAGATTATTATTAAGGTTTTGAAATTATAGTAACTAAACCAATAATTAGTGTGTATTCTCACAGGACCTCCTGTGCTTTTTAGTTAGTTGTACACAAAAGAAACTAGGGAGAAAATTCTCAACGGAAACAGAGCAGAAAGCCAGGATCTTTATTTTTCACACTAAAGACTCACTTTTTCCCTCCATATGGCAAGACAAATAATGTATACACAGACAGCCAACTTCAGATTATGCAGGGTCATGAGAGACAAACAATGTGAATAATTGAAATCTGCTGGTAATTCAGAAACCTAATTTTAACTAATAGTTGTAACCACCTTCTGAACAGAACTCTTCAATATAACTGCTAATAAGAAACATAACTGAGTGGTTTGAGTTCATCTGCTTTCAGTTTTCCTTTGCAGGTGCTAATGAACAGTGAAATGGTCCAAAGGCTATCAGCCAAAGGAAGTGGTAGGAAAAAAAGTAGGACACGGATAACCCAGAAACTAGTTGATCAGCCTCAAAGTGGTGAAGGTAACTACATTGAAGTTCAACTATTAAGTGTCCGCTTAACTAAATTCCATGAGGTTACACATGATAAAGCAGATCTTCATATTAAGTTTTCACATGTCCATATTGTAGCTTGGTTAACATGAGTGATGGTATAGTCGTAGAAATTCTCTATAACATAGTGATGTTCACTGGAAACAATGATAGGCTATTTATTGTCAGAGCCCAACTAATCAACTGTAGGATCCTCTGCTAAATATGGACAACAGGCGGCCGATGACTCATTACTCTGGCAGACACCCTGCTTTTAGACCAATTGGAATGTTATTGACTCATTCCCAGACCTTTCTGGGAGCGAGTATAAGCACTGCTGGTATCCAAATAATTTTTTATTATTGCTCCACATTCATGTTTTAGTAAACAGAATTTGAAAGTATTGTTATGGTGAACATTTTGTAGTTTATATCAAGCATTTGGTTTTCAAGCATTATTGAAAATGTTTTAGAGTGCAATTATTTTTTAGTATTATACAATAAACTCTAATATTTATAACTAAAACTATAGCTATGTTTGATTAGTAAATAAGCTCTCAAATGATTATGAAAGTAATTGCTCTTTATAAGACTGTACTTTAGGATGAATTACTTGATATACTCACTAATATTCAGAACTTCAACTATATCTATTTATGATTATTAATGCAGCTATCTACCATGGCAGCAAAAATGTTTCCCATTTGTGGCAGTAGTTTAAGACAAAGTACACTGGAAACTATCTGATATTCATAAATAAAACTGTACCTGCACATCATTAATTATCCTTTCCCCAGCAACTGTGAGAGTAATCTCTCCATTTATAGCAGTCATTTTGAGGGACTGAAAATTTTAATTATTTTAATATCAACAGTTATCTCTTGATCTTGTCCTATAATAGTGTGTCCTTTGCTCATATTGTGAGCAAAACGGCAAATGAGCTAGTTTCATATAACATGAATAGTTTAAACCACTTGAAAATTTTGGCCTTCTTTCAAACTTTTGCTTAAAACTAAAAAAAATGTAAATTTCAATTATATTAGAGGCAATAGTCATCAAATTCTACTTAACTGAAAAATACCTGTGCTTAAATTTCGCTTTAGTGAAAATTTGGGTAAATTATGGACCCATCTACTTTCTTTGTGTGATGTACATTGGTATGAGTAGATGAATGACTAAATTTGTCCATATTGAGCACTACCTATGTGCCTGACATGAAAGTGCTTTACATATACTGACTCTTATAACACTTGCAAAACACCAATGGAGAATTGTACTATTATATCTGTAACTTATTATGAATGAAAAACATTAATTTCTCAAAATTCATCTAGAGCTCCTACGTGGTAGGGCTCATATTTCCAACCGAGCTCTGCAGTCATCCTTTGTAATTCTACACACTATGTAGCTTCACTTAAGTTTCGGTTGCCTAAACTGTGCAGATGGAGTAGTTCTTTTTTCTGTTTCTTAGGTACTTCAGGATCATCTTCTAACATTTATCTCTGTTCATTCGCCAAATGTGTCTTATACTCAAATAGCCCCACAAAAATTCCCGTTAGTACATAGTTTTTGAACTAATTTCTGTGTGATTATTAACCTGACTTCTTCCTCAATTAATCATCTGCTTTTATCACCCCCTTTGCTGCCTTCCGTTGCACTGACATGGATCTCTACTAGACAAACAAGTGAACAAATAACTCATAATACATCTCATTTGCAATAGCAAAACTTTCCCATGCTTGTCATCATTTTGTTCTCATGGGCTTATTTGTTATTTTTTAATTATAAAAGCTATTTGAGTGTAGCAGGAGTCCTAGAATGAGGAGACAAGTTGAGGTGAAACCTACTGTGGATTAAATCATGTTCTGACACATATAGATGCCCAGCAGGGCGGAACCATCACGAGTTTATTTATAGGAAGGTTTGAGGACTTTGATCTGTGCTATAATAAGTGAACAGGTTGAAATTGATATCTGTTCTTAGCACTAAGACCTCTGTCTGAGCTTTGGGAGAAAAAGAACCCTCCCTTGAACAAGAATTCAGTTGAATAAATGGAAAGAAATTAACTTTTCAGTGAGACATTGCTGAGGTAGACTGATTTGTGTAGTAACAAATGAACGGTGTGTATGAGAGAGCAAGGATGATTGAGTTGAGCACCTGTGGATCAATGCTGTGCCAAAAGCTCTGGGTCAGGCTGGTAGTGTTAGGTTCTGTTAGATAGTAGGTCAAATGAAAGAGCTGTAGCATTAGAGGCATCCTAAGAACTTGAAGGCACAAGGCAATGCTATTTGTGGTATAGTAACACATTGAGGTACAAGTAAGGACACAGATGACTACTGGAAGGGAATGGAAAAGCAACAAGGCTACAACATCATGGCTGACATCAAGAGGTGTTATGGAAACAGTAGTTGACACTAGGGCACAGAACTGGAGCAATAGAGGCAGACATAATGGATACCATAGGAGAAGGAAAATGATCTTAGCCATTCATAACCATGTGAGCCGCTCCTGGAATCTGCTTCACTCTCTGAACTATAAGGGAGATTAGAAGGAAAGTTGGATTTCAGAGACTCAGCTACTGGAGCCTCAGAAGTTGATTACATTTTATTTATTAATATTGGGACTCTTAGACCAAATTTGCCTCCCTCCTACTTCGTTGGTATAAAGAAATGAAGGAAGAAATTAAAGGTCTCTTTCTTTATGTAACACAATTATCAAGTGCCTGTATATGCAAAGCACTTTATGAGGCCATGTGAAAGGAGGGTATGTGCTTCCAACACAGTGAAGGATTCAGAAACTTCCACAAATTGTAAAATAGCATCAAAAAGATGGAGAGGTTCAGGAGTAGTAGTGAGTAATGGCTGCCCATGCAATCTGTCATGTTTTAGGTCCCAGATTGGCAGAGGGGCTCTTTTTGTAGTTTAGTGTAGTGGCATAGTCAGTATTAGTCCTGCCTGGATCAGAGAGCAGGAGACATAAATGAGAGAATCACTTCTAAATTTCTTGCATATGACTATTATGCAAACACTGGAAGTTTTGCTATCTTGCTATGCTTCTGCTGAAGATTTTAGATCCAGGGAGCCCTCATTAAGCTGTGGCATGGCACTTGAGGAGGGTAGCTCTGGGTTATGGTCTGCAGAGTATGGAGCTGTATGACTTGCATCTAGATGTCCCCCTAAAGCCTCATATGGTCATAGGTGGGGCTTTTTAGAGGTGGTCGAATCTACAATGTGTGATGCTGCGATTGATTTATTGTGCAATGCTAGGATTAAGGGTGTGGGTGCTACCTACCTGGATAAACTATAAGGGACAGGAAGAAGCTTGTTGGTTGCCTTGCAGACTTCTGCCTTCTGCCTGCCATGAACTGTTTCTCCTTCACCATACCACTCTGCCTTAGAACCTGCCAACTATGAACTGAGACCTTTACAAACTGTGAGCTAAATAAACCTTTTTTCCTTTAACTTTGAGTGTTGGGTATTTTGTCTCAGCAATGAGAAAGGCAACTAAGACAGGAGCCATGACAGCAGTGCTGGTGTGGTAAACCAAAGAATCCATGAGAGAAGTAGGTGAAAAAACATAAGTTAAGCAAGTCACTGAAATCAGAAGACTGCATATTTCAAAGGAAATAGTAAGAAGAGTTCCAGGAAGTATTCCACTTATACCTTAATAAATAGGGACAGCAACATTTTGTGAGGTATGTGACCTCCCTTGTAGGTAGGAAAGAAGTTAATTTTTTGTTTTGTTATGTTTGTTAATTTCTCAATTCTATACTAGTCCATCTTTGCAGTATATAATGTTTATATCCATTGTAGAGGGTATGTGTACATATCGCATTTTAAATCTTTTTAATCCAGTTTGCATCTGGCGTTCCTGCCCTTCCTCCTTCTTGTTCCTCTTCCCTTTGGCAAAAGTTCTAGCTGTTTCCTATTATCTATCTTTTATTTTGCTACTTAATTTATACTTTGAGTTTCTCATATAAAAGAAATCTTGATATTTAAGCTTGTGTGTGTGATTTATTTATTTAACATTATGGATTCAAAGTTCATCTATTTTTGCAAAAAAATTCTCAAATTTATTATTTATAGAAGAGCAATAATATGTTGTGCATAAATAGCACATTTTATTAATCCATCTATTAGTGGAGATGTAGGCCATTTCTAAGATTTAGCTATTATGAATTGTGCTGCTATAAACATGGGTATGCAAGTATCATTGTAATAGAATATGTTTAACTCAGGAAGATACCAAGAAGTGGAATAGGTGGGCCAATGAAATTTATATTTTTAGTTTTTTTAGGAACTTACATAATAATTTCTATACTGGTTGTACTGGTTCACATTCCCACCAACAAATTAGAAGGGTTCGTTTTTCCCTGCAGCCTTGCCAGTATTTGTTAGTAGTTGATTTCTTGATGATACCTATTTTTCTGAGTATAGTAGAATCTCAGTGTTGTTTGAATTCGCATTTCTCTAGTGACTAGAGATGTTGAACATTTTTCCATGTATTTATTGATCCTTTGTGCTTCTTAGAAGAATCTATTCATTTTAGTTGCTCTTTTTTTATTGTGTCTTTCATTTTGGGGCATCTAAATTTGTTGAATTCCTTATATATTCTAGATATGAGTCTTCTGTCTGAGGTGTAGCTGGCAAAAGTTTTTCATTTTCTATAGGTTGTCTCTTCACTCTGTTGATTGTTTCCTTTGCTGTGCAGAAGGTTTTCAGTTAGATAATTCTGTTTGTGATTCTTGACCTACTTCTTGTGCAATTGGGGTCCTGTTAAAAAAATCCTTGCTAATGGTTATGACGTCAATAGTTTGACTTATTTTTATCTTCCAGTACATTAAGCACTTCTGTTTTAATATTTAAGTATTTCATGTTTTGATTTTTACTTATTACAGGGTGAGAGATATATGCCTAGGTATAATCCTCTGTATGTGTATAATCAGTTTCCTTGGTTCTGTTTGCTAAAGAGGCTATCTTCTTTCCAATGAATATTTCTGGACTCTTTGTCACAGATCCTGTAGGTGAATATGTCTGTAGTTGTTTCTGGATCCTCCATTCTCTTCCATTCATCTATATGTCTGTTTTGTGCAAGTACCATTCTCTTTTTATCTCTAGCTTTGTCATGGAACTCAAAGTCTCGATTGTGGTGCCTACTGATTTGTTCTTGTTGTCCAAGATTGCTTTTACTACTCTGGGTCTCTTCGGTTCCATATGAATTTTAGGATGACTTTAGTTCTGTGAGGAGTGCTATTAATGTTTTGATTGAGATTTCATTAAAACTATGTATCAGTTTTGGAAGCATGGCCAATTTCCCATTATTGTTTTAGCCATCTAGGAGCAGGAAGTATTTTTCCATTTTCTGATGTCCTCTTTGATCTTTTACAGGGTACTGTAATTTTATTGTAGGGGTCTCCCACTTCCTTAGTTAAATTAATTCTTAAGTATTTAATTTTCTTTTGATACTATTGAGAATGTTATTGTTTTCCCAATTTTTCCTCAGTGATTTTGTTATTCGTTTACAGGAGTGGTATGGATTTTTGTATCTTGCTATATTGCTGAATTTGCTTATTAATTCTGGGGATCTTTTGGTGAAATTTTTTGTATCTTCTACATGTCATTTGCAAATAACACAATTTGGCGACTTCCTTTCCTATATGTATCCCTTTTATTTCTTTATCTTGCCTGAATGCTCTGGTTAATATTTTGAGTACTCCATTGAACTGGAGTGGTGATAATGAACATCCTTTTCTTGTTCCTGATTTTAGAGGGGAAGCTTTTGTTTTTCCCCTATTTAATATGATGTTGACAGTGGGTTTGTCATAAATACCTTTTGTCAGATTGAGATAAGGTCCAGAATAAGATAGCTTTCAGAAGTAAGTTTAGTATTCCTCCTTCGCTTTCAATTTTATTAAATAATTTGAGGAATATTGGTGTTAGAGCTTCTGCTCTTTTTTGTAGAATTCAGTAGTGTATCCATAGGGCTCTGGGCTTTTCTTTGTTGGTAGATTATTTATTGCCTTAATTTCATTGTTTATTATTAGATTTCAGGATTTTTATCTTCTCGGTTCAGTTTTAATAATTTTTATACATTCAGGAATCTACTCATTTCTTCTCAACTATCCAGTTCATTAGAGTACGTGTTTTCAAAGTAGTTATTAATAACCTTCTGGGTTTTGGCAGTGTCTGTTGTGATTTCAACTCTTCCATTTCTAATAACATTGATTTCAACCTTTTCTTTGTTGGTAACATTGGCTAATTTTTTATCTATTTTGTTTATTCTTTTGAATAACCACTACTTTAATGGAATATATATGATATATATTTATATATCTTATATATAATATATATATGTGTATATGTATGTGTGTGTATATATATATAATTTCATTAATTTCTGCTCTGATCTTTATAATTTCCCTCCTGGTACTAACTTGGGATTAGGATTTGGATTGTTCTTGTTTTACTAGGACCTTGAAGTGCATCGTTAGGTTATCTATTTAGGTTCACTCTGATTTTCTGATGTGGGCATTCATAGCTACAAACTTCCCTCTTAGGGATTGCTTTCATTGTTTCCCATGCTCTAATATGTAGTACTGGCAAGGTAGTTTGATTCTAGGAAATATTGATTTTCTTCCTTGATTTCTTCTGTGACCCACTGATTATTCAAGAGTGTACTGTTTAATTTCCATCTATTTGCATGATTTTGTGGTTCCTCTGCCAATGATTTCTAGGTTCATTGGGTGATGCTCTAATAATATGCTAGGATTATGATAGGAAAATTTTGATTCTTTTGTACTTCCTTAAGTACTCTTTATGGGCTAGCATGTAGTCTGTTTTGGGGAAAGTTCCATGTACTGCATAGAAGAATATGTACTTTGTTGTTGGCTGTAAAACTATAGATATTGATTAAGTCCATTTGTTTGAAGTTGTGGTTCAACTCTATTTGTTGTGTTGATTTTTTTTTTTTGTCTAGTTGATCTGTCTATTTGTGTAGTAGGGCACTGAGGTCCCCCACTATAGTTGTGCTGATATGAGTCTGGTCTTTTATATTCAGTGGTGTTTGTTTTATGAAGTTGGCTGCATCAGTATTTAGTGCATATATGTTTATAATTGTTATCTTTTCCTGTTAAATTGTTCCCTTAAATCATATGTAGTTACCTTCTTTGCCACTTCTGATCAGTTTTACATTGAAGCCTACTGTTTTGAAAATAGGATAGCTAATTTCTGCTTACTTGGGGTCTTGGAATATTGCTTTTTATTATTTAAATTTAGTCT
>PVLD010037238.1:0-10400 GCA_004027595.1 Dinomys branickii
AAACAGGCCTTCTTTTTTCCAGTGGGTTTGGTTGACCCCTTTGTCAAATATTAGGTAGCTGAGTGGGTTTTTTGTTGTGGTTGCATCTTCCAGTCTGTTCCATTGATCCTCAGGTCTGTTTTTTAGCCAGTACCAGGTTGATTTTATTACAGTAGCTTTGTAGTATAATTTCAGGTCAGGGATTGTGATTCCACCTGACATGTCCTTGTTGCCCAGGATTGCTTTTGCTATTCTGGGTCTCTTCTGGTTCCAGATGAATTTGAGGCATATTTTCTCTAGATCTGTGAGGTATGCTAATGGTAGTTTAATGGGAATTGCATTGAATCTGTACAACAGTTTTGATAGTATGGCCATTTTTACAATGTTAGTTCTTCCTAACCATGAGCAGGGTATGGTTTTCCATTTATTGAAGTCCTCTTCAATGTCCTTTTTCAAAGTACTGTAGTTTTCACTGAATACATCTTTCACATTCTTTGTTAGATTGATTCCTAAGTATTTCAATTTCTTGGTTGCTATTGTAAAGGGTATGGTTTCCTCCATTTCTCTCTCAGTCTGTTTGTTGTTTGTGTATAGGAATGCTATTGATTTTTGGGTGTTCACTTTGTATCCGGCTACGCTGCCGAATTTGTCAATTAATTCCAGGAGTTTTCTTGTGGAGTTTTTGGGGTCCTCCATGTATAGTATCATGTCATCTGCAAATAGTGATAATTTAACTTCTTCCTTTCCTATCCTTATTCCTTTTATTTCTCTGTCTTGTCTAATTGCTCTGGCTAATGCTTCCAGAACTATGTTGAATAGGAGTGGTGACAATGGACATCCTTGTCTTGTTCCTGACTTTAAAGTGAAAGTTTTCCGTTTGTGTCCATTTAGTATGATATTGGCTGTTGGTTTGTCATAGATGGCTTTGATCAGATTGAGGTAGAGGCCATGTATTCCTATTTTTTCTAAGGTTTTTAACATGAATGTATGTTGAACTTTATTGAAAGCCTTTTCTGCATCTATTGAGATGATCATGTGGTTTTTGTCTTTGACTGTATTAATATGATGTATTACATTTATTGATTTGTGAATATTGAACCATCCCTGCATTCCTGGGATGAATCCTACCTGGTCGTGGTGTATAATTTTCCTTATGATTTGCTGTAATCTATTTGCCAGTATTTTGTTGAGTATCTTTGCATCTATGTTCATTAGAGAGATTGGCCTATAGTTTTCTTTCTTGGTTGGGTCCCTTTCTGGTTTTGGTATCAGTATAATACTTGCCTCCAGAAATGTGTTAGGGAGAGTTGCTTCCTTTTCAATTTCATTGAAGAGTTTGAGGAGTGTTGGCATTAAATCTTCTCTAAATGTTTTATAGAATTCTGCTGTGAATCCATCAGGGCCTGGGCTTTTCTTTGTTGGTAAGTTTTTAATGACGTTTTCAATCTCATTAATTGATATTGGGTTGTTCAGGATTTTTATGTCTTCCTGATTCAATTTTGGTAATTTGTACCTTTCTAGGAATCTGTCCATTTCTTCTGTATTTTCTATCCTATGGGAGTAAAGATTTTCAAAGTAGGTATTAATGATCTTTTGGATTTCTGTGGGATCTGTAGTGACTTCATCTTTTTCATTCCTTATTGCATGAATTTGAGATCTTTCCCTTCTTTTTTTGATAAGGTTGGCTAGGGGTTTATCAATTTTATTTATTCTTTCGAAGAACCAACTCTTTGATTCACTCATTTTTTGTAGAGTTTTCTTTATCTCAATTGAATTAATTTCTGCCCTGCGTTTTATAATCTCCTCCCTTATTTGGGCTCTTGGTTTGGCTTGTTGCTCTTTTTCTAAGCGTTTGAGGTGTAGAATTAGGCTGTTTATTTGCTCTCTGTCTGTTTTCTTTGTATATGAGTTCCTTGCTATAAATTTCCCTCTGAGGACTGCTTTCATTGCATCCCACAGATTTCGGTAGGTTGTACTTGCATTTTCATTTATTTGTAGGTATTTTTTAATTTCTTCTTTAACTTCTTGTGTGACCAATTGGTTATTCAGGAGGTTGTTGTCTAATTTCCAAGTGTTTATGCGGTTTTTAGAGATCTCTTTGTCATTAATTTCCAATTTCATTGCACTGTGGTCCGATAATATGCATGGGATAATTTCAATTCTTTTGCATTTAGGTAGATATGCTCTATGGGCTAGAATGTGGTCTATTTTGGAGAAAGACCCATGTGCAGCTGAGAAAAATGTGTATTCTGATGTTGTGGGGTGGAACACTCTGTATAGATCTACTAGGTCTATTTGTTCACACTTTTGGTTCAGGTCTGTTATTTCTTTACTGAGTTTCTGTCCAGTTGACCTATCTCTTTGTGTCAGAGGGGTGTTTAGGTCTCCTATTACAATAGTGTTATTAGTTATTTGATTTTTCACATCTGTTAAGATTTTACTTGTAAAGTTAGGTGCTCCATTGTTTGGTGCATTTAGGATTGTTACCTCTTCCTCTTGCAGCTTTCCCCTAGCTAGTAGGTAATGGCCTCCTTTATCTCTTTTGATTGTTTTTGGTTTGAAGTTTACATTGTCTGCAAACATAATAGCTACCCCTGCATTTTTCTTGGGACCTGTTGCATGGAGAGTTGTTTTCCAGCCTTTAACTTTCAACCTGTGGATTTCCTTTTGAGTAAAATGTGTTTCCTCTATACAGCATATTGTTGGATTGTGTTCCTTAATCCACTCTTCCAATCTTTTCCTTTTGACTTGTGAATTGAGGCCATTTACATTAATGGTTATAATGGTTATATGTTGGCTTATTCTAGTCATGTTATTTACTTGTTGTTGTTTTCCTTCTTTTGCTGTTTACTTGTTCTGTTTAGGGGATTATTTCTATCGTTGTTCTTGGGATTGTGGTCTCTTTTTTTCTCTGTCTAGAATATCTTTTAGTGCTGTTTGCAATGCTGGTTTGGCACTTATGAAGTTCTTCAGTTGTTCTTTGTTGTGGAAATATTTTATTTCTCCATTGAATTTGAAGGATAGTTTTGCAGGATACATCAGTCTGAGTTGGAAGTTGTTTTGTCTCAGAATCTGTAATAACTTGTTCCAAGCTCTTCTTGATTTCATGGTTTCCGTTGAGAAGTCTGCTGTGATTCTGATGGGTTTTCCTTTATAGGTGATGTTTCTTTTCTCTAGCAGCTTTTAATATTGTGTTCTTTTGCTGGATGTCTGGGATCTTGACTATTACATGTCTGTGTGTGGTTTTCCTTGGGTTATGGGTCGTTGGGGTTTTATATGCCTCGGTTAACTGTACTTCAGTATCTTTTACCTTGTTTGGGAAATTTTCTGCTATTATTTCAGCAAATATTCTTTTTATATCATTTGAGTTGTCTCCTGCTGTTTCACTCACTCCTGTTACTTGAATATTATTTCGTTTTGTCTCATCTTGCAGCTCTTGGATTGATTTTTCTTGGGTTTTTGATGATTTTATGAGATCTTCCTTTCATACTCATAAGCTGCCATGCTGTCTTCAAGGTCTGAAATTCTATCTTCGGTTTCATTTAAGCGGTTTTGCAATCTTTCAATGGAAGTTTTCAATTCCTGGCAATCTCTTTGGGCCTGTTTCATTCTTGGTAATTCATTCCTAAATTGCTCTTGTAATGTTTCCTTTTGTTTCCTACTTTCTTCCAATCTTTTATTTATTTCTTTTGTATGTGTATGGCATATTTCTTCCATTATAGTTTTCAGTTTATTTTTTGTCTGAGAGATTATTGCAGGTATGTGGCTTATTTCTGCTTTAAGCTCTTCTATGGCCTGTTGGAATTGTTTCATTATTTCGGATGCAGTCGTTTCAGAATTTGCAGGTATGTGGCTTCCTAGTTCCCCTATATCCTCGCATCCAGGATTTGTTCTGGGTGGGGTTGCATTCTGAGACTGCATTTTATTCTTCTGTCTTCCCATTTTTGGGTAACAGATTTGAAATATTGAGCAATAAATTACCCAGGAAGTTCACCAGGCAAAGGTCTGTTGCAAAGGCTGCTCCAGTGACTCCTCCTCTTCGGGAGAATGTCCCTTAAGCTTTCTGCTGAGAGTTCTGCTTAAAAGGCTGCTCAGGTGCTGGTTTGTGGGGTGGGCTACTCCCTACCGGAAGACCTGGGTGGGGCATGTAAATCCGCTCCCCCGCCCGCCCAGGGTTCCCTGCAGGTATGAGGACAGATCTCCTACCCCACTCGGTGATCCGGTCGCGGATTGCAGATAGCTCACCCGTTTCTGAATCTGTGCCGGCAGGAAGGTTCCAAAGTGCCAATTCTTGTGCTCTCCGGGTCTGGGGAAGGGAGCAGGATGCTCCACCCCTCTGTGCTCCTCACGCGACCCATGGACTGCAGGCCGCTGAGGGCTTTGGCGGCGGGGGCCAGGACTGGAGCGGGATCCCGTTTCGCTGCTCGGATTTGCGGAGCCTGCCCGAGGAGCGTGGGTGTGGGGCGGTCTCGGACCCAGCCGAGCCGCCACCCGTCCACGGCGCCGAGCGTCTCTGGTTCCCAGTGCTCCAGTCTATCCTGCGTCTCCGGCAGCGGAGAGAAACGCGTTCAGTTTGAACTTCCCAGCTGAGGTCCCGGCGTTTACACTCGCCAAGCCTGTCACGAGCTGGGGGACTCTATCAGCGAGGATCCTTCCTTTGCTGCTCACCTGGTCGCCATCATCCCGGAAGTCCTCAGCACAATAGACTTTGACTTCAACTGTTTTCTAAATACGTATTTTATGTAGCATATTGTTTTAATGATACTGCTTTTATTTATATAAGTACAAACAATAGTACAAAAACCGTTTGAAGCATTCTGTTTTTCAGTTCTCACTCTTTGAAAGATAACTCTTTGCCTTAGCTGTTCTGAACCCTGAAAGTTTTTTGCCTTAATGAACCAATGTAGTATGGGTGAGAGTGGTATTGGAGTCAGCATTTAATGGACAGGGTGTGACAGTGTTTTGTAGGCTGTGGGTGGGAGGGTGACAAAATAAATGGTTTAAATGAAGAGTCAAGGGAAATGAAAGGTCAAGGGGGTAATGGAGGGCAGATTAGAAGCTAGCAAGATGAGAAATTGTTACCAACTGTAGAGGCCTGGGGGCAAGGGGAGGATGGGGTTACCAGACCCTAAGAGAGGTGAAGCCTCTAAGCAAGAGACAGCAGTTGTCAAGGAGTGCTCTAGTGATACCCAGAAAGGAGAAAGAAGTCCTTCATCCTTCTCTTCCCTCGCGTGTCCTACTGGCTGAATTCCCTGGAAGTCAGCTAGCCAGGGGGCCTAACTTACGTAGTACACAACGTCAGCCTCATAGGGGACAGTGAAGAGAGAGCAAGGGCCTTGGAGAGCAAAGGGTCAGCAGCATCGTCCGCTCCTTAAGGAGCTGACAGGGATACACACGTGGAAGTGCTAGAGAAGGCATCAGTCCCAGACTGTGGGAAGAGAGAGTTGGTGTTCTTAGGAAAACTGGGACTCAGAGGCCCTGGGTCAGACCTTGAATAATGAAGAACAGTTGGCTAGGTGCACTTATAGGGGAGTGATGTTCGTTCAGGGCCAGACAGAGCGTGGTGCATTCTGGGAACTGCAAGTAATTCAGCACAGGTATAGTGCAGAAGGTGATGAGTAACAAGAGATTGAACTGGAGTGGTAAGAAGGGGTAATTAGTGGCAATAAGGGCATGGACAACCTCATGCTGTGCCAAATGCAAGTCCCAAACTTGGGGCTCACAACCCCTTCATGGAGGCACCAATCCCAAAGGTTTTTGTTTTCTTTTTTGTTGTTGTTGTTTTGTGATAGGGTTTCATTATGCAATTCAGGCTGGCCTTGAACTCACTTTGTAGCCCAGGCTGGCCTTTAACTCACAGCAATCCCCCTGCCTCAGCCTCCTGAGTGCTGGGATTATAGGTGTGTGCCACCATGCCTGGCAAGGTTATTTTCTTTAAATTTTTTTTTCAAACTTGAAATGCTTTTGGAAACAATATTTTGTCTTATTTTTTCTTTTTTGAGATAGGGGCTCACTATGTAGTCTAGGCTGGTCTTGAACTCACTGTGTAATCCAGACTGGCCTCAAACTTGTGGTGATCTTCCTGTCTGAGCCTCCCAACCTTGGACTGGGATTCCAAAGGTTTTTGTTTTTTAGTTCAGCTGACATTTGATTGATTGGTTGATGGATCCCTCTGTTACCTAGGTTGGCCTTGAGCTTCTGGACTCAAGCAGTTCTCCTGCTTCATCCTCCTGACTAGCAAAAGTATATAGTCATGCCATCATGATTTTTTTTTTTGGCGGTACTGGGGATCGAACTCAGGACCCTGCGCTTGCTAGGCAGGCAGTTATTCCACTGAGCTATATCCCCAGCCCATGCCATCATGATTGACCAAGCCAATATTTTATTTTATTTTTTATTTTGGAGGTACTGGGGATTGAGCTCAGGACCTTGCGCTTGCCAGGAAAGCGCTTATTCCACTGAGCTGTATCCACAGCCCCAAACCAATATTTTAAAAATGAGAAATTGCACATAAGATTCTAGGATTCTGTGTTCTCAAGATAAATCAACATTGTGCCCACACCCATTCACTTGTGATAATGATAGAGTTAAGCATGCTTTCTCTGGCTTGTAAGGCCTCTGAAACCTGTAACATTCATGCGCACTTGGAGTGAACCTGCTTCCTTCACTCAAAATGGAATCAGGAAAACAAGCTTACTTTCCTCCAGCTACAGGCCACCCCATCAACAGTCCTCCCACCAATAGCCACCCCGTGCACGTAACCCACAGCTCTTTTGGCACCTCCCACCTCCCTCTACCATTACAATCTGGGTTCTTTCTACTCTCTCCTTCAACTCCCCCCTCACCAAGATGACTAAGTGGCAAGTCGGTTGTTAAATTAAATGATCCCTTTCGGGTAGTGGCTGTACACCCTTTGCAGTGTTTGCTTCTGGCCCACCCATGGCCTCTGGCAGCTGTGTCCTCCCTGACAGGCAGTAGCACCACCCTCTCCCACTTATTTTATTAGTATACATTTTATATTATTAATATAAGTTTTTACAAGTATTTTATTAGTATAAGTTTTATTAGTATAAATTTTTGATGTGTAATAAGTACATTCATTGGGAGCTTTAAGTAGGAGGACTGACAAGGTCAGATTTCTGTTTAAAAGTTGCCTGGTTGCCATGGGGAAGAAGAGTAACAGGTAGCTCTAGATGCAGAGTTGTCATGTTAGAAGAAGAAATGAGAATCTGAGCTGGGCTATTGTTTTAGGGTGTGGGGAGGAAGAGGGCAGACTAGAAAACTGTTTAGGGTGTAGGTTAGTAGTAGTATGAAATCTCTTATGAAGTCCCCATCGGAGGCATAGTGAGGAAGGAGGGAACAGGGCTGGTGGACTTCTGGTTTTGACCAGTGTAGAGTTGGAGGTTCCAGTCTCTGGTTTAGGAAGTGGAAAGTGGTATTTCATTCTCTGGGAGGAGAAAAATAATTACTTCAACATGGGACATTTGACCTGGGGTAGATGTTGGTCATCTGAGTTGAGAACATAGGAAATTGGTGCTGTGTCTTTGGGTCACTGTTGGAAACAGGGATTTAGGAGTCAACAGTGTTGATGCTAGTTGGAGCCATGGTTATATATGATGAGCTCAGGCAGGGCCTGTATAGAGTGAGGAGAGAAGTAGGGTAGAATTCTGGAGCTCCCCAGAGGACACAGCTAGGGTGCTTAGGGAAAAGAAGTGGGAGAGGGTGGTGCTACTGCCTGTCAGGGAGGAGAGGGTGATCTCCCAGTTAATGAACTAATTGGCACAAATTTCACTGAGCTCACGTGTATTTTTGTTGGATTTCATATTTTAAGAAATGATTTTAGTGCAGTTTGACTGGTCTTGCATGTAGATCTCTTGTGGTTTTCAAGTTCCTTTTAGGTTGTTTTGTCCCCTTGTACTTTGGTCCAACAGGATTGCCCCTGCAATGCTGCGCCAGGCTTCTTATGGCACCATCAAGATCGGCACTTACCAAAGCTTGAAGCGATTGTTTGTTGAGCGCCCTGAAGGTGAGTGGTGAATCGGTTTTCCACCTGGGGATTTTGTTGATGGACCAGAAAAAAATTTAGACTTAGATGCATTTCATTTACTCTTCCATAGAAAATGTCCCTTGTTACATGGGTTCATTAAAAATGGATGGCGATAAGTTTTGCTCCAATCTAGGGTGCTCATTAGTAATTACTTCTTTTCTTTTTTTCACTAGTAATTATTTTTAAACACATTTTTTTACTTATCATTTTTACGTTAGGAAATACAAATGAAGATATTTATTTATTGTAATTAGGTACAACCCATTAGACAACCTGACTGAGAACACTGGGGATGCAGATTCCTTACCTTGTTGGTCTTTTAATTCAAGTGGTTTTGGAGCAAATTTTCTTCAGCTTTACCGGAGCTAAGGAGAAGTCTGAGTTTAATGTCTAAATGAGTTTTGCTTAGGTATCAGCTGAATTGAGAGGAGTATCACTTACAAGGTGCCATTTCTACAAACAGTTTAATTAATTGTCCTTAATCTCAAAATGCCCAGACTGGATGGTGTGTTGTTACCATTTAATGCAACTTAAAGTCATGTGAATGATCACCCATTTTTTAGGAAAGCATTGAGTACATTTCTTTGTGTTAAGAGCTCTAAGTTCTATGACTCTGTCCAGTTCTGTGACTTTGTCTTAATCCATGGGACTGTCTGTCTCCCCCACAGGGGGGCAAGCACAAGTCACTGATACGTGAGTGGTGAACAAGAACTTTGAAAGATGCGTTGAATATACTTCGCTATATTTCCAACTAAATGCATATGCTTTAAAAACTTTCTGTTGCAAAAAAGTCGCCATCTTATCACATAGATGTTTAGATCTTTTTAATTCTTCTAATAGATATACCTCATCTTAATTACAGTGATCTGAATTTGCACACAAAACTTAATTGGTAAGATTATTACTCATGTTGCAGGATGATTCATATTTATTTTTTATATACCAAGAAATTTTGCTAAGCAAAATCCCTTTAGCCAACAGAACTTCTTTTAGAACTTGCTTGTTTTCTTTGTTTTTGAGATGGGGTCTTACTATGTAGCCTGGGCTATTCTGAACTCATGGAAATCCTCTTGAATCAGCCTCCCAAATGCTAGGATTAGAAGTGTGCACTGCCTTACCTGGTGGAAAAAATTGCCTGATTTATAAAGAATAAATTAAAGCCATGTTGGTGGTATGCACCTGTAATCTCAGCACTTAGGAGGCTGAGGCAGGAGGATTGCCATAAGTTTGACTCCAACCTGGGCTACATAGTAAGTTTGAGGCCAGCCTGAACTACATAGTGAGATCCTGTCTGGGAAAAAAAAAAGGAATAAATTAAATAGCACATAAATGAGTAACACTCATTTAATATTTTGAGTTACAGGAAAAACTCTATCTGTACTAAAAGTAAAATAATATGTCTATTTACAGATGAAACCCTACTGATCAATGTCATATGTGGGATTCTGTCTGGAGTCATATCATCAGCCATTGCTAATCCAACTGATGTTCTGAAAGTAAGCTTAGAGGCACATTTTGTGTTTTCTTACTGGGAACACTATTTAGATAATGAAAATCTGTGAATATAACATATGCTGTATATATGTGAATCTGTTTATAACTTGTGTCATGTGGAGTCTTAGCTTTTAAATGTTCACTAAATGGATTTTCTACTGATATAGATGAGCTCAAAAGTAGGAGCCATTTTGGATATCAAGGCTTTTGATGACTGAGCAGAAAAACATTTAAGCTTAGGTGCATTTCATTTATTTTTTTCATAGAAAACCTCCCTTGTTCTATTGGTCATTAAAAGTAAATGGGCTACAAGTTTTATACCACTCTAGATTGTTTATTAGTAATTATTTGTGAACATATTTAACTTTATTTCAAGAAATATAAATGAAAATATTTACTTACTGTAATTAGATGTAACACATTATATAACTTTACTGAGAATACTAGGGGTACAGCCTCCTTAAATCTATTTTGGAATAAACAGGCAAGAGAATAACTAAGATAAATAAAAATTCTACAAGAATTACTTGTAAAGCATCTGAAAGTATTCCCTGCACCTCTTCATTATTTAATGCATGTTCTGTGCTTCTCCTGCACTATGTGCTCAGTGTCCCACATGAGGGAGAAGTGGACCCTGCCCTCAGGAGGCCTTCAGTCTAGTATGGGATTCTGACAAACATCAGAACTGTGTTTTACATGTTGGGTGCACTGTAGTTACACCGTACTACAGGGAAGGTACAGCATGTCCAAAGAGAAGCGTCAGGCACTTTTGCTATAAGTTTAATTTGTGTTGGGGTAAGAGCAATATATCCATTCTCTTATTAACTTTTTAGACACATCTCAGGGCTTGTGGGAAAGGCAGTTCCTGGTTTTTTTTTTT
>PVLD010037239.1:0-10419 GCA_004027595.1 Dinomys branickii
AATCCCCATAGATAGCTGCAAGCTATCCTTTCTCTGAGCTACGGAAGAGTTCCCTTCAGAGGGCTCCCGGGCAAGGATTAAGCACTGTAAATGATAGAAATGGTTGGCTTTGGGGTACCCCTGAGGGGTGAAGAAAGAAGCCCCCTCTCTGTGGGTGTGGCTTGTCCCCTGGTCCTCCACAGATCTGAAAATGAGTGTCTCTAACTAGGTTTTCCAGAAGCAGATAGTGAAACAGAGTTGAGGGTGCAAAATCGTCATTAGGGTTATCCTTTTGAAAGGAAGCAGAATAAGGGTTGAGGAGAAAATGGAAGGGATAGAGAAAGAATTTAAACTACAAAGGAGGCCCAAGAAAACCAAAGTCACTGGGGTAGAGAGGGCTGCAGCCAGCGTTTACTGTCAATTTAGGTAATAAGTTGCCCCCACGATGTCTTTCTAGCTCATAAAAGGGAAAATGAATCTCAGGAACCACAAGGGTCAATATAAATATACTGGGGTGCAGGAGGCCCACACCATCAGACATGTACTTAAAGACAAGGACTGTCTCATTCATTCCTCTCTACTCAAAATATCTTTAGATCAACACAAATTTCAAGTAAGCAGCAAGATATAAAGCAAATAAAAATAGCTAAGCTGTTCTTCTGGGAGAAGGCAATCACTATATATTGATCCAGCCATCCTGATTAGCTAATCGGAAACAGGTTTGAAATTGGGGATGGGATTTAAAAATACTTCTGGTTTCAGAAAGCCTGAATGATGCCACTTCAGTCAGCTAAGTAATTGGGGATTCTGTGATATTTGGATCCACAACAGTTGCTGGGAGTGGGTTGGTTGGCACAGCTTGGCACATAGACTATAAAAGGTAGTAAATGACCCTGAGCGTTGTGATGAGAGAGAACCATGCAGACAGCTACACAGAGCACTTAAGACATGAACAAGGGGAGGGGCTAGGAAGTGAACCCGGTGAGGAAGAGACTGGCAGGGGAAAGTGGGGTTAGCGAACGAGAGGCCAGCACCAAGCATTGGGAAACGGGTATCTTCCTCTCTGACCCTGTCCTAAACGTTCTTTGGAGCTGTCCTGTCACCAAAGACAACTGAGCACACTTTCACAGAGCACATACGAGAGCAGCAGAGAATATGTAAGTTGCTCACATCAATCACTCTTTCCCTCTCTTGCTAATTTTTTTTTTGTCTTCTTAGATTCTAAGATGGCTGAGAGAACTAATCTTGAGGACATGGTACCTAGCATACTGCAGCTGACCGACATAGCACAAACTGCTACATAGGGTGACCACTGTGGTTCACAGTGACCTTCCTGGTATGTCTGTTGTGTATGTAGCACAAGTCTCCTGGCCTGGTATAATGACTTCTGGTGCCACGAGAATATCTCCGGGGCCTGTCTAGCAGAGTACTACGAGAACCACTTCACTAGACCTGATGAAGGAGTTTGCCATATGACTGGCTGTGTCTTTTTCTCCATATTTTTTTTTTTGTGATGGAGTTTCTTATCTCTCAGACTATGTGTAAATAAATTAAGATGTTCCCGAAGCAATCCTTAGAAGGAGAGTCCAGCCTCCTTATGAAAAATGAAGGTGCAAAAAGGAGAAAAGTTGTGTCCTGGCGCACGCCTGTAATCCCAGCACTCGGGAGGCTGAGGCAGGAGGATCCTTGCAAGTTCAAGACCAACCTGGCTACAAAGTGAGCTCAAGGCCAGCTGGAACTGCATAAAAGAGACCCTGTCTCAAAAAGACCAAAAAAAAAAAAAAAAAAAAAGAAGGAAGAAGTGATTCTTGGCTTGTCCCAGAGAAAGCCCCTGTTGGCAGTCTTATCTACTTCCTGGCACAGCTATCAGTATAGCTGATCTTCTTGGTCATCTTTTTTGATTCACAATGACCACTGGCTACAAAACATACTTGGCGCAGAACCACCTTGTGTTGAAGGCCTTTGTCATGCGGACACAGGCAAAGACTATGTCCACTGTATGTCTGGCTACTCTGTCAGTGGTTATCCGGATTTTCTGCTTTACATTCTTCCAGCTCAGCAATTTTTAAATACATTCTCAGGAGTGTAACTGACTGAGAGACACAGAGGCCTAGAAAACCCCAACCGTAGTCCTGATGATCACTGAGGCGTGGAATGAATCTGAAGCTGGCCCAGAGTAGCCTTCAACTGAAGCAGTACGCACATCTTTGTTCCTATGTACTGTTCCCTGGTGTTCTCATCTCAGAAAAATCAAACTGGGAAATGTGACAAGCCTACTTTCTTCTCATAGAAATAATCACTTTATTTCAGTTTGGAGGTTTCAGCCCATGTTTGGTTGGCTCTGTAGATTTTGTGGCAAGAAAATCTCTCTCACCGCTTGGGGGAACACGGAGGAGGGGGAGCTGCCCACCTCATGGCATCTGGGAAGTGGAAAGAGCAATAGTTTATATTTTAATACGCCTCCATTTGTGTTGCGTTTCTTTTTTGTGACTAAGAAATATTAAAGTGGTACATTGCTGTATTCAGTCACTATGAATAAGTATCATAAGATCTACTGACTATTAGAACCGGAAGCAAGCCACTCCAAAGGCAAACACTGGCATTCTTATTCATGCACTTGCCTTTCAAGTTCTTGAACTTATCTGAAGTGAAAAGCCTCAGTAGCCATATTAAATACTTATCATTTACTTAGGTCATTGCCCCCACCAGCAAAGTAACTTCTGAAAGGAGGGAAGATAGAAGTCAGGCTCATTCTTTGTGTAATTTTTTAATATTAAAGCTATCTAACATAGGGTTCTCAGTTTCATCTAATCTTAACTCCTTGTCTTAAAGTATTAGATATAGTTTTCTTCATTTTCCCACAAAGAAGACATAACAGGAAGAAGTGCAGATTTGGAAGATCAGATATTGTTCCAGCATTTCCTATCACAGGAAATACCATGCTCTAGAGGTGCACCCCAGGGAAAAAATTCTAGAAGAAAAATGTCATGGATCCCAGCAATAGAGACTGAAAAAGTTTCTGAAGACTTCCAAACTTCTAAAAAGGGGATAGTCTGAGACTGAAAGTCTACCATGCTGTTGCTAGTGTCTGCACGCACCCCACCAAAGACTCATGCACTCATAGATGGGGCTTTCAAGGAGGTGGTTGGATCATAGGTGTGTGAATATGGATTATGGGTGTGTGCTAACTGCATTAGTCCACCAACCAATAGGCTTACAGAGTGGATGAAGCATAAAGAAGGAAAGAAAAGTGCTGCTGACTCCTGCTTGCTCTCCCAGGGGCTGTTTCTTCTCTGCCATGCCGCCTTGCCTTGGAGCTAGCTGACTATGGGCTGAAACTGCTATAAATAGTGACCTAAAATAAACCTTTCCTCCTTTAATTTGTGGATATTGGGAATTTTGTCCCAGCAATAAGAAAATAACTAAGACAACCATCAAGCTGAAGAATTTATCAACTGTGGGAAACAATTTGTAAAGTTAAAAATAGTCTTTTAAAAAGATGCTTGTTAAGCCGGGCATGGTGGCGCATGCCTGTAATCCCAGCACTTGGGAGGCTGAGGTAGGAGGATCATTGCGAGTTCAAGACCAGCTTGGGCTACAAAGTGAGCTCAAGGCCAGCCTGAACTGCACAGTGAGACCCTGCCTCAAAAAATAAAAAGATACTTGTTGCCTGGTGTGGTGGCACAAGCTTGTAATTCCAGCCATTGGGAGGCAGACACAAGAAGATTGCTGCAGGTTCGAGGCCAGGCTGGGCTACATAGTGAGTCCAGGCCAGCCTGAAGTACATAATGAGACCCTGTGTAAAAAACAAAAGGCTAATCAATACATGAAAAATGTTCAACATTTGGCCATTTGAGAAATGCAAATTAAAACAAGAGATTACATCTTATCCCAGAAAAAGAGTAGCCATCATAAAGAATCAAATAATAAATGTTGGTAAAGCTGCAGAAAAAAAAAACCCTCCTATGTTGTTGGTGGGCATATAAACTAGTATAATCACTATAGAAATCAGGATAGAGATTCCTCAAGAAAATAAAAATAGCAATTCCCTTTGTAGGTATCTTCCCCAAAGAGTTAAAGACACCATATTACAGTGATCCATGCACACCCACATTAACAGCAGCACAGGCATAACAGCTAAAACTTGGAGTCAGCCCATATTTCCATCAACAGACGGATGGATGAAGAGAATGTGGTATGCATATACACTGGAGTACTACTCTGCTATAAAGAAGGATGCTTTTGAGTCATGTGGGAAAAAGGATGCACCTAAGACTATACTATTTAGTGTATAAGCTTAAGTACCACATAGCTTCCCCTATATGAAAAACACCCTAAAGAATACATAAAGAATAAAATATAAGACAATAGGAAACAGAGAGCTCTCTGGCAAATGGGAAAAGGGGTCAAGAGATGGAGAGAGAGGGAGGGCGATGAGGGGAAGGAAACGTAACAAGTCTCGAGATGCATGATGTGCAACCACCAACGCTTTAAGATGACTGTAATCATTATTAACTGCAAATAATTCGATCTTTTACTAAAAAAAAAAGACACTTCTCAGAAAGCCTGGGCCAAGGCCTTCCATTCTGCTTTTACGTGGAATTTCATACTAGGTAGGTTCAGATATAGATATGGACATAGAGACAGAGATGTACACACGCCAATAGATGTAAAGATCTGATATAGGATATAGATCTGAGATATAGGGTATAGATCTGATATAGGATATAGATCTGAGACTAAGGTCACTAGCATGGAAAAAGTCACAGTGTACCTTGGACACATGGTCTTCATTCCAGCTGCTCCTCCCAAAGTTTGAGCAGCACATAGCACGGCTGCCCTTATAGCTGTATTCTAAACCACTCCTATCGCCAGATTCTTCCTGGCCTAAGAGTCAGTAGCAATACATTATGATACTGCATTAAACAATATCTCATTTTACAGTGAAATACTATTAGGCCCTTAAAAAGCATAGGCAAGTCTTTAGGACGGACAGAGATGTGCTGGATGTACTGTGAACAAAGAAGTTACACAGCTGGAAGGAGAGGCAAATCCTAATTGGTGTGTATTGAAGATAAGAAATAGGTGATTCAACTCAACACAGAAAAGAAACTCTAAGGAAATGTGTGCCAAAATATTATGATTTTTAAAATTTCCCCTGGGGAAATCAGAATACTTACAATTATATGCAACCTACTTTTGGAAACTCATTTCCTTACAAGTTCTGGCCGTGTCTGTGGGGCTCATTCTTCCTTCACACTGCTCTCAGGATCCCAGCTTCAGTCAGTCCCCCATGCTGTGTTCAGTGTCACTGCCTTTACTGCTGTTGTTCTTCCTGCCTGGATCACCATCTTGGGAGCCCTTTCTTGCCCTATATCCTACCTGCCTGCTCTTCACGGGCAGCCCAGCTTAAGTTGAAGGTCGCCTAGAAATCTTCCCCCATTTCCTGTCTACTCCAGCTTCTTCTTTTCCCAGCTTATTTAACGCCCTTCAACCATCTGAGTGTCTAAGAACCTGGTGAAGAGACTTCAAATATTCCCATTACTCTTTCTCCAGAGATTCTGAACCAGTAGGACTGGGGTGAGACCCTGAAGTCTGCATTTCAAACAATACTTTCTAGTGAAGTTGAGGCTGTGGGTTGCAGGTCATTATTCTAGAGGTGTTTTAGTTACTTTTCTCTCTTTGCTGAGACAAGTTACCAGACATCCAGTGTTAAAAGGGGAAAGGTTTACTTAGCTCACAGTGTGTAGAGATTTCAGTCCACACCCGGCTGGCTCCAGGGCAGGGTGGAGCATGGCAGAGGAGAACAGTTCATGGCTGCAGAGGACAGTAAAAGCAACAAGAGCAAAAGTGGAAAAAAGCCTCTCTCTGTCCCTTATATTGTATGCAGTCTACCAGGATTAGGACGGTGCCAATCCAATCTGTGGACTGATACAGAATCCACCCACCCTTAATCTCAGCACCCTTAATCCCAGCACAGCACACTCGAGATTCATCCACTTCTGAAAACGTGATATGACTACACGAGGCTTTTCGGGGGCATCTAGACCCAAACCATAACAAGAGGTCTAGAACTCAACAATTTAGGATTTATATTCTGCTGCTCCATGAGTTTTCTGAAAACCATGTATCTTTCACGAGATTGTCAGCTCCTTAAGAGTAGGAATAATGTTTGACTGGTTCCTGTCTGCTTTGCAATGCAAGAGTCAAGCGAAGTTCAAAGCAAATGTGTCCACTGAGGCTGCAAGTTTGCACATTTCCTCAGTAGTCTAGACAGGGTGAAGATTATAAAAGGGTTTGCAACAGTCTCTCCTGCTAATCCAGCTCCAGAAAACTTTCCGGCTCTGGCTCTGCGCATGAATATCTCTGGAACTCAGGATGTGACCACGTGACTTTATGTAGACTGAGGAACAAAGAACACTCCTGCTTCAGGAGGACAGTTCCTTTCTGGGGCCAATCATGCTGTGAAAACACAATTTTACAGTGATTTTTCTTTCTTTGGCTTCCACACTATCCCCTGAATTGGTGGATTGAGGCTGGCCGATGAAACCCAGATAGAGCAGTTGAGATCTAGGTGAGGGTGCCAAGTGTGAAATGCAAGACTGCACTTGACTGCTAGCTTTATTTTTATTTTATTTTACTTTATTTTATTTTTTTGTCTTTCTGAGGCAGGGTCTTGCTATGCAGTTCAGGCTGGCGTTGAGCTCATTTTGTAGCCTAGGCTGGTCTCAAACTCAAAACAATCCTCCTGCCTCAGCCTCCTGAGTGCTGGCATTATAGGTGTGAGCCACCACACCCAGCTATTTTCTTTTTATTTTAAAGAGAAAAGAACAAAAACAAAATAATAAAAACAAAGACAAAAACAAAACAACATGAAAGCTATAAAATGATGCAGACTTTCAAAAGATGATAGGAAATCAAGAATGGTTGTTGTATTATTTATTGTTATCTTCAAAGTAGTTGCTCAGATTGCCAGATATAAGTATGCAAGGTTGATCAATCAAACAATTAAACATTAACTATTTCTTTCAATAAATTAGTAGTACAATTATCTTAGCTATCTTGTGTGTGTATGTATGTGTTTATTCCCTTCCTTCTTTCCTTCTTTTCTTTCTCTCATCCTAGTTGTTCTTTCTTTTTAGCAGTTTCTTTCCCTTTCACAAAATCTATTGTACCTTTCAGTTTTATTTACTCTTTCATGTTCTTACACTAGGGAGACAATACAATATTCACAGATGCAAGTCTGATTTATTTAGTTTATGAGTACAATCTCTAGTTGCATCCACTTACCTATAAAAGCCTTGAGTTTATCTTTATAGCTGAGTGATATTCCATTGTATAATAATATCACATTTTGGGCTGGGGAGATAGTTCAGTGGAATAAGCGCCTGCCTGGCAAGTGTAAGGTCCTGAGTTTGATCCCCAGTACTGAAAAAAAATTGAAAAGGAAAACCACATTTTTCTTATCCACTCTTCAGTTGATGGGCACTTGGGGTATTTCCAAAATTTTGCTATGACAAATTGAGCTGCTATAAATGTAGGTGCACATATATCGTTGTGCTATGATGTTTATATACCGTTGTGCTATGATGTTTTAATTTTTCTGGGAAAATATCCAAAAGGAGAATAACTGAGTAAAATGGGACCTCTAATCCCAATTTTTTGAAGAATCTCCAGACTGATTTTTAAAGCGGTTGCACCAGTCTGCATTGTGACCAACAGTGGAGAAGGATCCCTTTTCTCCCACAACTCCTCTAGCATTTGTTGTTGATTGACTTCTTGATGGTAGCCATTCTTACTGGGATGAGATGAAATCTCAGTGTTTTTTTAATTTGCATCTCTTGAATGAGCAACGATATTGAACATTTTTTCATGTATTTATTTGCCATTTGTATTTCATCATCTGAGAAGTGTGTATTCATCTCAGATGCCCGTTTTTGGATTGGGTCTTTGAATTTGGAGGGGGGTCTGAGATTTTTCATTTCTTTATGTGTTCTAGGTATTTTTCATTTCTTTATGTGTTCTAAGTCCTTTGTCTGAGGGACAGTTAGCTAAAATATTTTCCCACTCTGTGGGTTGCCCTTTTACTCTACTTTTGAAGTACAAATCTTTTTAAAAGGATGAGATCCTAGTTGTTGATTCTGGGAAGTTTTTCCTGTGTAATTTGGTTTTTGTTCACAGAGACTGTGCCTATCCCTATATCTTCAAGATTTTGACCTACTTTATATTCCAGTACATTTAGTGTTTCTGCTTTAATATTTAAATCTTTGATCCATTTTGACTTTACTCTAGTGCATGATGATAGACGTGCATCTAGTTTTAGTCTTTGGCATGCAGAGAGCCAGTTTTTCCAGCACCATTTACTAAGAAGCTATCTTTCTTCCAGTGAACACATTTGTTCTCTTTGTTAAAGATAAGGTGGTTGAATGTGTTTGTAGTTGTGTCTGCATCTTCAAAACTGTTCCGTGGGTCCTCAGGTCTGTTTTTTCACTAGCAGCATGCTGAGTTTATCATAGTGGCTTTGTAGTATAATTTCAAGTCAAGAGTTGTGATGCCTCCGGACTTGTCTTTGTTGTCCAGGACTGCCTTTGCTATTCTAAGTGTCTTCTGATTCCAGATGAATTTTAGGAGTATTTTCTCTACTTCTGTGAGGTAGGCTAATGGTATTTTGTTTGGGATTGCATTAAATCTGTATAACAATTTGGGGAGTATGGCCATTTTCACTATGTTGGTTCTTCCTATCCATGAGCAAGGGATATCGTTCCATTTTCTGATATCCTTTTCAATCTCCTTTTTCAGAGTACTGTAATTTTCAATATATAAATCTTTTATTTCCTTTGTTAGATTGATTCCTAAGTATTTCATCTTTTTGGATGCTATTGTGAAAGGTGTGGTTTCCTTAATTTCTCTAGCAAAAAGTTTGTTGTTTGTGTACAAGAATGCTATTAATTTTTGAGTATTGACTTAGTATCCAGCCACACAACTGAACTTAGTTATTGACTCTAGCAGTCTTTCGGTAGACTTTTTTGGGGTCTTCTGTGTGGAGTATCATGTCATCTGCGAATAATAACAATTTAACTTCTTCCTTCCCTATCCTTTTTTCTTTTATTTCTCTCTCTTATCTAATCATCCCTACATTTCTGGGATAAATCTCACCTGGTCATGGTGTACAATCTTCTTAATGATTTGTTGAATTCTGTTTGCTAGTACCTTACTGAGGATTTTTGCATCTATGTTCATTAGGGAGATTGGCCTATAGTTCTCTGTTTTGTTTGTATCTTTCTCTGGTTTTGGTATCTGGATAATACTTGCCTCCGGGAAAGAGTTAGGGAGCATTGCTTCCCTTTCAATTTCATTAGAGTTTGAAGAGTATTGGCATTAGATCTTCTCTAAATTTATTGTAGAATTCAACAGTGAATCCATCAGGACCTGGGCTTTTCTTTGTTGGTAAGTTTTTAATTACATTTTCAATCTCATTAACTGATATTGGGTTATTCAGAATTTTATATCTTCTTAATTCAGCGTTAGTAATTCATATGTATCTGGGAATCTGTCCATTTCCTCTGTGTTTTCCATCCTATGAGGATAAAGATTTTCAAATTAAGTACTGATGATCCTTTGAATTTCCACAGAACCTGTAGTGACTTCACCCTTATCATTCCTCAATGCATGAATTTGAGCCTTTTCTTTCCTTTTTTTAATAAGGTTGGCTAAGAGTTGATCAATTTTATTTATTTTCTCTTATCTTCTTCTTTTTTTTCTTAATGTTATTTATTTTCTCAAAGAACCAACTCTTCGATTCACTAATTCTTTGTATTATTTTCTTGGTTTCCATTGCATTAATTTCTGCTCTGATCTTTATAATTTCCTCCCTTCTGGGCTTTGGGTTTGTCTTGCTTTACTATCTTATTTTTTAAAAGCAGCATTGGGATGTATGGACTCAGTCAGCCCCATGTAAATGTTGGCCCTGCTCAGTGTGAGTAGGGCTTCACTCAGCGGGTTGCATAGAGGCCTGCCTGGTGGCCATCACTCTGGGGCCACCAAAAGCAACTGAACACATATCCTTCCATACTGTTACTCTTGAGCCATGCATGGTGGTGCACACGTGTAATCCCAGGACTCAGGAGGCTGAGGCAGGAGAATCGTTGTGAGTCTGAGACCAGCATGGGCTACAAAGTGAGCTCCAGGCCATCCTGCACTGCATAGTGAGACCCTGTCTCAAAAAAGACCAAAAAAAAAAAAAAAAGAATAGTTGATGCCATTACTCTGCATCTATTAAGGCCAATTCTTTTTCCCACTAATAGGGAAAATCCTGTTTTCTTTGTGATAACAGGTAACAGGAAGGATCCCACTTACCCATCTCTGTGGAAACACACCTGGAATGCTGAGAAATTTGAATCTTTGATTTTCCTTGGCTGGATCTTCCATCCCATTGGGTCA
>PVLD010037241.1:0-10398 GCA_004027595.1 Dinomys branickii
AGCAGGGTATGTTTTTCCATTTATTGAAATCCTCTTCAATCTCCTTTTTCAGAGTCTTGTAGTTTTCACTGAATAAATCTTTCACATTCTTTGTTAGATTGATTCCTAAGTATTTCAATTTCTTGGTTGCTATTGTAAAAGGTATGGTTTCCTCAATTTCTCTCTCAGTCTGTTTGTTGTTCGTGTACAGGAATGCTATGGGAATATAAACTAAGAGACATGAAGGAAATCTGTTCAAAAACAAAGAACAGATGGGACGAAGGAAAGGAGAAAAGAAAAAGACAAAAATGTATGTATGTATATATGAATATACATATATGTAGGAGGGCTAACATGGTTCTAGTATTGTATTATATCACTTAATGCTAAGCAATAATCAATGACGGGTTATTTGATCAATCTTGTATGTCTGTATGTGTTATCCTGAAACCACACTTCGAAGATATCAATATGTAAAGCAGCAACTATTGGTGTTTTTGTTGTTGTTGTTGCTGTTGTTGTTGTTTGCCTGTTTTGTTTTTTGTCTTTGGATTTTTGGCTTTTGTGTTTTTTCTGTTGTTGAGAGGATTAATTGTCTGACTAAATTTGCATGTCTGTATATGGGTTCATATATTTACACTTCGAAGATATCAATGGATAAAGCAATAACCACTCTTGAGACCATATCACCTTGTCTATAGATTAGTTGTGATTGTACTATTTTTTATGCTAATTGGTGTCTGTTTGTCAATATGTTTTTGTACTTTTATTTTTTTAAAATAAAAAAAAAGAAAAGTCCTGCCAGTAACTGAACTTTCAGTTTTATACTAGATTAAAATAATTCTATTTTACCTCTCTTCTACAGTGTGAAATTCCTCTTATAAGTTTCTCATTAGCACTAGTTCTCCTGTTACACTGGACAAATAATTTTGTATTCTGTTGTTTACTTCTCTTCTTTAAATGATGGATAATTTAACTAAAATTACTCTCACCTAAAACTCTTTGTCCTTCATTTCCTGCTGTATTTGCCTCTCCTGGATCAATAAATAGTGAGAGAATTTTATTATAATACTTAAAACCTTGATTTAATTGATCTTTCTGAAAAATAAATTAAAAAAATTGATCTTTCTGAGTCATCTTTCAAGAAAACATATTAATGTAGCTTTTGCCATAACTGTCACAACTTACTATTCTTGTTTTCAGTACCTGTCTTAGGATGAGGTTATATAACAATACCACAGGTTAGGGTTTAAAAACCAAGCATGTATTCTCACAGTTCTACAGGATGGATGCCCAAAACCTTCCTGGTTCTCAGATGGCTGATTCTTTTTACATATTCATGTGCTGTAGAGGGAGAGGGTTTTAACTCTCTCTTCTTATGCAACACTAGATTCACCATGAGGGCCTTACCCTCCTGACCTAATTACCTTTAAAAGGCTTCATACTCTAAATACTATCCCACTGGGAGTTAGAATTTCAACACAGGTATTTGGGGTAGGTCACTGACATGCATTCCATAACAGTATCTAGGAAAAACTAGCAATTACAACTATATCTAAATGAACTGATTTGAAATCTGATTGATTTAAGAACTAAGAGCTTCTACAAATTCTCTTTCAAATCCTTGAAGGATTTGTAGTCATGGAAAGAAAAAACTTTGATCTTCTTGAAAGTATGAAGTATATATCTATGTAGATCATAAATAACTCAACAAGCCCAAACAATTCATGAAATTCACCTGATGAAAGTCATTAGGGACAGTTAATGCCTAACTTGCTTTTCTTTTTGATCAATTTTGCATGCTTATATTTGGTACTATGAACAACTAATTTGAAGACAATAATATGCAATATAACAACTGGTGAATTTCTACCATCTTTTCTAGTGAAAGTCTGTATCATTTCTAATGTTTTTTGTTTGTTTTTATTTTTTATTCTCTTTAGTAGTTTGATCAATCTTGCATTCTTACATCTGGTAATCTGCACAACTTCATTGAACATAAGAATATATAATATAACAGTCACAGTTAATTCCTATCATTTTGTCCTGAAACCCTGTGTCATTTTTATTATTTTTGCTTTGCTTGTTTTTTTCTATGCTGTTGGTATTTTGCTATTGTTCTTTTTAAAATTATTCTCTTTAAAATAAAAAAGTCTTTAAAAGTATTAATGGATCTCTTATACACTAGAATATTTGATACATTAATAAGAAGCTTGAGATAAGAAAACAATTCAGGGTTTATAGGCATAAAATTGTATTCCCACAATAGCACGTTCAAGCTAAGATTTAAGAATTTAATAAAGAGGTAATCTATTCACTGAAGAAAAACCATTCAATCTTTCACATTTATAATGGTGATATCATCAAACTTTGTTCAAAATCACAATGAAAGATAATTTGCAGTCATCAAAGTATTCTATCCTTATGAATATAATGCATATATTAACCTCACAGAATTATCAAAAAGCTTAACATATCTGAATACATGAAGTTTAAAAACAGGGCTACTTAAAAGGTAAATCATGATTAATACCATGCAAGCAGCATAAAATAGAGGAAAAAAATCTTGCTGAGTATTAAATTAAATTCTTGGTTATTTGATGGCTAAGATAGAGCTGATAACATATAACTTTGCAGCAACAGATGGTAATTAACCTATTTCTCTGCCTGCACAGGCCAGAAAAGAATTCCCCAAAGAAGAGCACACAGTGGGGAGATTCTCTACTTAGCTCCAGGGAAGATTCCCATAGTCTACAGAAAGCAAGAGGCATAATATTGGATTGAAAAATAAAAGGAAGTCACAATGGTCTTGTGGTTTCACCAGTTAACGGTTGTTGAGGACCTCAACCAGTAGAATTTAAAACGATGCACTTCGCTGGGGACGTAGCTCAGTGGGATAAGCGCCTGCCTAGCAAGCGCAGGGTCCTGAGTTCGATCCCCTGTACCTCAAAAAAAAAAAAATCAAACTCTGTCACCTTTGGGCTGGGGATATAGCTCAGTGGAATAAGCGCTTGCCTAGCAAGCGCAGGGTCCTGAGTTTGATCTCCAGTACCGCAAAAAAAACACAAAAAAACAATGCACTTCAAAACATCAATTTTAATGATAGGATGTTTCCCCGAGGAAACTGTATTCTTTATGTACATTTTTCAATTATTTTATAAGCAGGTTTCATGCCCAAGTCACTGGTAGACCTTGGAAGTTACCTCTGCCAAAGCACTTGTAATCTGGATTGTGGAGAGTGCTAGGATTCACAGTTGTAACTGGGAAATAGATTGTAATGTTACACTTCTCAGGGGGAACTTGTTGGAAGTCACAGAAGTCATGTGTTGGCACGAGGTTAGAAAAATCACGAGACTGCTAGGATGAGTCTGTGTGAGTGTGAGTTCCAAGAGAAGATGTTTCTGACTGGAGCTAGTCTTTCTTCACTTCCCTCTAGCAGTCACAGGGTCAGGGAGATGGTTAGTATAGGTGAGGGGAGCCTTGAGCTCAGAAAGCCATCCAGGTTGGCTGGTACAGGGTCTGTGTGTACAGATGTGGGTAGCAACCAGTGCAAAAAGCATCTAACATAAACATGGAGCAGAATGAGAGAAATAGCTGGCAGGAATTTGAACTATATACACTGGGGACAAAAACAGTTTAAACATTGACATGACTATATATGAGGCATAACAACAATTGCATGGAATTTATGCTGTATTGAAAATCAGGGTGGGAAGAAGCAGGTAATATTCTAAATTCATAGGGATGCCTGATTCTGGGAACTCCTTATGGTAGTGAGGGATGCACTAAAAGGGAAATGGGTGAGCAAAGCAGGTATGTACAATGATCATGGTCAAAGGCTACAGAAGCAGTGTCTAATCCTCACTTCTAGTACCTGATTTCAACATCCAGATAATGATGCTGCTGTGTCTGAAGAGGAAAGGGACAAAATACATGTACATGAGATTCAGTGGCAGATTTCTGACTGCCTGATTGTACTTATTTTGCATTTGCCTCAGGGTCTGGCACAGTGTGTGTTTAATAAATGCATGTGTAATTTAACTGAGCTGAACTGGAAACATGGTGCGCCAACCAGGCCATAAAGCCTTGTGAATCAGAGGGAGACTGGCAGAGCCGGAGGGAAGAGGGACCCAGTGACAGGCATCCTGGCCCCCAGCGCTATGTCAGCACCAGTTGCATATTTTTAAACATAGAATCCTCAGCCCTAACCCCCTTTAAATGAGGAGGGGAGAGCCCCTTTAATCTGCCTTTAGTTCTCACTTTGAAATAATCTTCATCTGAGCACATGTGTAGTAAATCACTCAAATTTGATGTCTGGCAGTGAAGTGTTTTTTTATTCACCCCCAAATTATAGTTTTTCTTTTAGTTTTGAAGAAGAAACAGACCTAAGTGTGCCCTGTAGCATTTCTAGAGGGATAGAAGAAGTTAGACTGGAAAGACTGACATGTATGATCTCATAGAACTAGCTGCTCATTATTGCCTAAAAACATAGTGAAAAAAAATACACGCTTTGACAATGATAACATCGTTGGTGATGCTTCTGGGTAAGCAAAGTAATAGTGGCTTTGTCAAAAGTAATTATTTTAAAACATTTTAAGTGACTGATATTACTTTGACATTTCTGGGCCACAAATGCTTTAAACTGAGAAGTTAGCTTCAATGGCTGATGAACTTATTGCGCCATTTAATGTGAGATAAAATAACTAAAACTTTATGCAGAGTAGATTTAAAACAAGCCTTTAGTAAGGTGGCATAGCAAGAAACGTCAGATATAAATATTATTAATCTCTTTCATCTGCTTCTTGGATGAAGAAGGTATGCATGTGTTTCATGACTTCATAAATGTCTTAGTCACCTTCCTCTTGCTGAGACACAATACGCAACAACCGGAACTTAGGAGGGAGAGGCTGATTTGGGCTCATGGATTTAGCCCATGGTCAGACAGCTCCAAAAAGACACCATAGTGGAAGAGCTTGGGAGAAGGACAACTTCTCATCCAATGGCAGCCAGGGAGCAGAGAGAAAGGAAAGGAGGACTTGAGGATAAGAATACACCTTTGGGTCACGCCCCCGGTGATTCACCTCAAACCAATCCGCCCATTCAGCTACCGTACTCGTCTAAAATGAGCCCAGTGGAGAATGTAGCACCCATGATCCAATCACCTTCCATAGATGTGAAAATATGGGGAGGCATTTCAGATCTAAAGCATAAGAGTAAAGAAATGCCAGACTAGGTGCTTTAAATTTTTAGTCCTTCCCACGGTGGGTGCCAGATAATTAATTCCTGGTTCTGAGGCTATAGCCCTGCTAATTTGTATGGCTGAGTTAATAAGCACTAAATTTGTAAATATATTTCTTTTGCATTGTTGTCAAAATGAATATCATAGTCCAAGTATTTTGTAATTATTTTTATTTCTTTCTTCCTATGACAATACCTTTTACTTTGGTTAGATTTTAAAAAGCTGAATAAACCTTTTTGCCCCCATTGCTTCGGCTCTGCTCTCCAGTTCTGGAAATAGGCTTCTGCCTACAGCTTCTTTGGAGGAATTCTGAGGCCAGGGTGAACCGCAGAAGCACCCTCTTGGCCCTTCCTCTTCAGACTTTTTGCAGGATTTGTTTTTGAATGGTATTAACCAAAACAGAATCACATTTTTGAGTGTCTGGTGTGCTTAGGGAGGCTATGTGTCCAGGTCAATTATTAATGAAAATGGCTACTCTTGGTCATTAAAAGGTGACGGAGGCACAGGCAAAAAGAGACAGAGCAAGAGGAACTATATGGACTAGTTTCAGTTGACATTGCTCCAGGTATGAGCCAGAAATGCAGCTTAAAGTCACAAGTTGGGAGTGTACTGTGCTCACAGACAGAAGCATCCTTTAGGCAACTCTGCTACTGTAGTGGCAAATGTGTCTCTTCTCCTTGGGCCAAGGTCTAGGAAGGAGCTGAGGCTACTTGGCCCCACAAAGAATGAGTCTGGAAATTAGTCAAAGTTGGGTCAAAAGGGGATTCGTCTTACTTTCTGTATATGTGGGCCATTGGCTCATGTAAACCCAAATCTCCATAGATTTAGTTAAAGTCATTAAGAATACAATCTCCTACATTTGTATACTGGGTAGTGTGTTTGCTCTCTGCAAGTATCAGGTTTGCTACAGGAAGGTGTCCTATCCTAGGAAATGGCAGAGGAAAGGGCCTAGAGATTGTGTATCTGGCACGGGAGCAGAGCGTGTGAAGCAGCCTTTGTCTCATACTCTCCTAAATCCTTCCTCACTCTAAGGAGGCTCAGGTACCAGCAGGGACACACAGGGCCCTGCAGATCAAGCCGGCCTGCCTGGACTCCTCCTGTCCCGTCCGTCTCTCTCCCTGCTTTCTTCGCTTCTTCTACGCTTCAAATTAAGTTCTTCTCCAGTGGTTTTACTTAAGGTCTCTCCTCCCTTAATTTTGGACAGCTAACACAATTGCTGCTGAAATTACATCTCTGATCCTTGCCATGCAACTATGCTCATATGTCTGTGGACAAATCCACCCAGAAGTGCTGCCCTAAGGCAAATGACTTCTGTTCAGAATGGGGCTTTCCTTCCTCCCCCAAATGTGTGCTCTTCCCACGTTGCACCTTTGAAGAGTTGCTACTGCCGCTTTCTCTGTCACCTTAACTCTAAAAATCGTCGTCTTTGACCACTTCCTTCCTTGATCCAACACATCCAGTTGGATTCCTCATTCTTTTGCTTCTCCATCTTCACTCCCGTTCATTTTCTCCTCTTTTATCCTCTGATGGAGGCCTTTGTAAAATCCCAGTAGAACCATTAAGAAAAATCTGTAATTCCTTTGTCTTTAGTCAAACTTATTTTATATGCAGCGCAGCTAGTAATTGTGTTACTCTCCCAAACTCCTGGTAGGGTGTTTCTGCTTTTTAAAAATGTAGCATGGAGAGATGGAGAACGATGGAGAGAGGAAGAGAGAGCGACCTCCTGACCATTGTTGGTGCACACAGCTTCCGCCTGTTCCTGTATCATCCACACGCTGCTGTGCTATCTGTGATTCTTGCCCTTTTCTGCTGCTGCAGCTCTCCCCACCCTCACTTCTGTGTTTGTGGCGGCTCTCATGCAACCCCTCATCCTATCCACATCTGAAGATCTTCCTTCCCATGAAGCCAGCATGTGTTCCCTTTCCATGCAATTCCTCCCTCTCCTGTGTACTAACAAGGCACATTTCCCTTTGTTATAACTCTCTTCACTTTGACTTTGCACTTCCGTTATTGTGTATATTCTCACCCATTGTCATTACTTGAGAATAGAAAGGGAATCTTCTTCATCTTTGCGTTACTGAAGCACAGTGTACTGAAAATAAAGTAGAAAAATGCTCAACTTTAAAAGTCAAATTCCTATTTCAATAACTTGAATAAATACAAATGAGTAAAAGACCAAATAACACCCTGCCTTTAAGTAGTTTTCATTTTGATTTTTAAAAAATTTTCAGTTTATTTCCTTTCATCTTTGATTTAATTGAGAATATAATGCAGAATGCCCCTAACCCAAATTAAGTCCACGGTGTAATTCTACTTACATTCCAATCCCTACAGGGAATTAGCCGACACTACTTAGGGAGGCTGCTGATTGCACACTGCGTAAATAAACTGCCTCCTGCTATGACTAAAATCATGTCCTTACACTGAACAGCATGCTTTAAGAAAACAATGGTAAAATTCCAGCCCCTCAATTTATTGAAAATTTCATATCCCTACAGAGAGACTGCCTCTGTAATCTAATTAAAGCAGATATATGAATGTGTCTTTCAGCATAAACCAGATTCAGATGCATTTTTTTTGCCTAGAACCTCCAGTGGCTTTTTCCCTTTGTATAGGCCAAATTTTCCCTTCAGTATTTTAAACTCATGTTGCATTTACTGAATTAATTAATTGATAAGAATTTTGTACACAATAACTTTGTCATCTTTTCAAAATACGTGGTTAATCAACGCTTTTAAATTTCAAAGGTTATTGTATTAGCATTTTGTTAATAATGTAATTGTTAATTGTCTATTCATAAAATTATGAAAGTATTTCAGTTAGAATATATGAAGACAATTTTGATATTGTACTAGTGCTAACATACACAGGTGTTTATTTCATGAAAAATAAGTGTGTATTTATACTGTCACAGGATGGGAATCCCTTTTCAGAGAAGGTGAAGAGCTTAACTCAACCTGGTTAGGTTCCTAACATCCCTCCTGGAAAATAATTTCAGGTTGCATCAAAATATTAGGCAAAGCTAAAACTGCACATTGTGGGAGGAGAGGCCATGGGCTCTAAAGGTGAGGTGCTTAATGAACTGTGTAGCAGATGCTGTCAGACGGGAAGAAATTGTTCAAAAGGAAAAAAGAGTTAGGGTGAAGGAAGGGGGAAAGAAAGGAAGAGAAAAGGAAAAAAATGATTTAAAAAAGGATAAAATGGAAACAAAGCTTTGTAAATAGAGAGGAGAAGATGAGCTGAAAGGGAGGGGAAGGGATCGGAGAAAAAAGAGGATCCAGGCACATCACGTGCAGGTGCAAAGTCCCTATGATGTGTATGATCATTGTGTATAACTAAGTTGTACCAATAAACCTAATTTAAAAACTGAGTAAAATAAGATTGGAAGTTAACATGCCAGAAAAGAAACAATCAGCCAGACGAGGCTTTTACCTGGAGGTCTACAGAAGCACCCACTTCCTAACCTGTTTAGGTTTCAGGAGAATCTAGTTTTTACGTCTGTAGGTCTGAGGTTCCCATTTCACCGCTTGCTTTCAACCTGGAGTCCTCAGTCTAGAAACCAGTGGCAATCCTTCTCTCCTGTTTTGTTCACCTTTAGACCAGCAGTGATACCTGTAGGTCTTCTCATGCTTGTGTTTCTGACTCCTTCTTTGCTTTCCTCTTCTGCCATCTTGAGAAAGCTCCCACCTTGGACAAGTGTTTATTTCTTTCTTTTTTTCTTTTCTTTTTTTTTTTTTTTTTTTTTTTTTTTGAGGTACTGGGTATTGAACTCAGGATCTTGCAGTTGCCAGGCAGGCGCTTATTCCACTGAGCTATATCCCCAGCCCTGGACAAGTGTTTGGATCACATCTACCCAGACAAACTCCACATCTCAAAAGTCAACGAAACCGTCACACATCTTGGGCGCATCCCATTCATATCAGCCAGGGATTAGGGTGGATCATCTTTAGGGGACCATTTTAGCAATTTGGTCTTCTCTTTTCCTGGTGTTATTCTTTTACTTGTTTCAACCTGAAAAATTTGCAGTTATCCTTGAAAATATGTCAGATGCCCTTTTCTATAAGAGGCTCCTACTAATTGCCTCACAAAGGCCCAATGCCCCCTCCTTATGGCCTGTAAACACTTCTAACTCCACATGTGCCACATTACATTAAGGTCATCTATTTGTCTTACAAATAAACTCAAGAGCAGAGGTCTATAGTTACATAATGGTGATCCCATCATCTTGAGTAATTTTCACTAAATGTTAGCTAAAATAAGGAACTGTTGACTGAGCTTTTTGTCATCTTGAAATTATATTTCTCTAAAATATTTCACTCTCCAAACATATTGATGTAATCCTCATTGAAAGGATTTTGGATTCCAAATTCATTTCCTGCCTATGTTATATTTGCTAATTAGTTTCCTCCTAGCACCAGATTTGCCCTTTCTGAAACTTTTACACTTTATTTCTCAGAATATGCTTCATTTTGATACATCTATTTATATTTAAATATTTTCCAACAAAGCCTACAGTTAATTCACTACCATTTCTTCCTCTCTCATTTTTATTTAGTAGAATTTTAAATACAGCTTTTATAAGCTCAGTGCTATTTTTAATAGGAAATATCTTAAAATGTTTTAACATTTTTTTTTTTTTTTTTTGGTGGTACTGGGGATCGAACTCAGGACCCTGCGCTTACTCCACTGAGCTATGTCCCCAGCCCAAAAAGCGACAAGTAATTTTCCAAGGCAATCATGCTTTAAGCGTGCAGGGAAAAGCCTCTCTTTTATTTATTTATTTTTTTTTGGCGGTACTGGGGATCGAACTCAGGATCCTGCGCTTGATAGGCAAGCGCTTATTCCACTGAGCTATTATCCCCAACCTGTTTTAACATTTTCTATCAAAATGTTGTATTGACTTGTTTAATTGCCACTGGTTCACTTTTGTTTTCTTTTTTTTTTATTTATTTTATTTATATTTTTATTTTAGAAACATAACAGTACAAAAACCTATTGACAAACAGACACCCATTATCATAGAAAATAGTACAATCACAACTAATCTATAGACAAGGTGATACGGTCTCAACAGTTGTTGTTGCTTTATCCATTGATATCTTCGAATTGTAGATGTATGGACCCATATACAGACATGCAAATTTAGTCAGACAGTTGATCCTCTCAACAACAGAAAAAAA
>PVLD010037242.1:0-10397 GCA_004027595.1 Dinomys branickii
CCCCGGCTCCCAGCGTCTGGGACTTTCCCACGTCTCGCCCCGGCAGCCTGGTCCGCCCTACCACATCTCCCCCGGCATCTCAGAGAAATACGCCCAGTTTAAACTTCCCAGCCGAGGTCCCGGCATTCACGCTCGCCAAGTCTGTCTCGAGCTGGTGGTGTTTATTAAGGAGGTTCGCTCCCTTGCTGCTCACCTGGTCTCCATCTTCCCCGGATCTCGATTCTGTGTATTTCTTGAGCCATTGGGGTTTTGTTCCAAAAGTCCTTGCCTATGCCTATGACTTCAATTAACAGTTTTACCTATTTTATCTTCCAGCAGATTAATTGTTTCTGTTTTAACATCTAGGTCTTAGATCCATTTTGATTTTAATTTAGTACGTGGTGAGATACATGTATCTACATTCAGTCTTTTGCATATAAATAGCCAGTTCTCCCAGCACCATTTTTTAAAGAGGCTGCCTTTCTTCCAGTGTATGTTTTTGGCCCCTTTCTTGAAGATCAAATAGCTGAATGTGCCTAGGATTGGATTGTTTCTGCTTCCTCTGTTCTGTTCCACTGACTCACCTGTCTATGTTTTGTGCCAGAACTATGCTGTCTTTATCATTGTAACTGGGTGATATAACTTGAGATCTGGAATTGTGATCCCTCCTGCTTTGTTCTTGGTACCCAGGATTGCTTTTGCTGTTCTGGGTCTCTTCTGGTTCAATATGAATTTTATGATTGTTTTCTGTAGTTTAGTGAGGAATGCTGTTGGTGTTTTGATTGCGATTGTGTTCAGTCTATCATCTTGAAGTATGGCCCTTACACTATATTGGTTCTCCCTATCCAGAATCAGGAGAGATCTTTCCATTTTCTGGTGGACTCTTTAGTCTCCTTTTTCAGAGTACTGTAGGTTTCATTATAGAGGTCTTTCACTTCCTTGATTAGGTTAATTCCTTAGTATTTAATTTTTCTTGATGCTATTGTGAATAGTATTATTTTCCTAAGGTATTTCTCAGTGAGTTCATTATTGGTGTACAGGTTCACTATTGATTTCTGTGTTCATTGGGAAAATGATTTGGTGAAAGGAAGGTGAGGTTAACCATATGTAGCATAATGAGGTATTTGCTTTAGTTTATGCCCCTAGAATTGCTGTAGTGTTCTACATTATGGATATTTGCTAGCAAGCTTGACTGAATCATAGTCTTAGTCAAGTTTCTTTTGCTGGCAGTTTTTAAGGATCTGGACCTACAAAAAAACTTTGAGTCTACTACTAATTTCTCTGTCTGTGTCCTGCCCTCTTCTCTACTCTTTTCTCTATTTGAGAACAGCTTCTCTCTCTCCGTCATGTGGTACTGAAGACTGAACCAAGGACAACCCTTTTCAAAATTAATTATGCTATTTGCAGTATGGCAGATTGAACCAGGCCCTTCCCACTGAACTATACTGCTGGCTGTTTTTATTTTTATTAATTTTTGAGACAGGATCTAAGTCCCTAAATTACTCAGGCTGAACTTCTCTGTCAGCCTCCCAGAGTGCTGGGATTACAGGGCTCACCATTACACCTGTCAAGAACCTCTTCCCAGCTGCTTTGCTATGCTGCCCCCTACCCTGAGACAGAATCTCACTATGTAACCTAGGCTGGTCTTGAACTCATGATACTCCTGCAACAGCCTTCCTAGTGCTGGGATTACAGGTATGCACCACCATGCTGGCATGAAGATTCTTACATTAAACATGAAGAGCCTAGACTCCAGCTTCTTACTATGCCTAGCTACACAGTCAACAGGAATGTCCTGTGCCCTAAATGGATACACCTTTTCTTAGAATCCTTTCATTTTCAGATCCCTTTATCCCAGTAGCATGTAAAGGATATAATATATGGTATCAGTTACTGCAGGTAAGGATCTTCTCTAATTTCTGCTTTTGTTCTTTTTTTTATAATGTAGGACTTAGATATAATCCTTATAGTTATAATTTATATTTACTAGGGGAGTTTAGTTGCTCTTTCATTGCTCCTTTTTGCTATTCCTTTTTTTTTTTTTTTTTTGAGACAGGGTTTCACTATGCAATTCAGGCTGGCTTTGAACTCATTTCATAGCCTGGGCTGGCCTTGAACTTGCAGTGCTTCTTCCACCACAAACCCCCGGTGGCTGGGGCTGCAGGTGTGCGCCACCACACCCGGCTGCCGTTCTCTTCTTAAACATTCTCATTGTCACTCTGGTTTTGTTTGCACTCAGCTAAGCCCCATTACCCTGTTGTTGAATCCAACAGTTTATTAGTTTGCGAAGTATGTGACTAAGTGTGTACATGTGAAAGGGTGGAGATATACCAGATAGCGAGTGGGGTTACAGTGTGCTGTGGGAAATGTTGTACTTTCTGTCTAAGAGAGAACAGGAAGAAAAGTAACAGTGAGGCTGACATGATGGAAAGGAAGTAGATTAGGCATGTTCTCACTTCCACCCTGACACACATTTGCCATCTAAGATATCTTGTATTACCTATCTTAATGGCCTAGCTGTCCCTCTAGTCACCTGAAACGGAATCCTTGGCACCAGTATTAACTCTGTGCACATGCATATACATATGTGTGTTACTGAGGAATACCACTGAGCTACATCCCCAGCCTTTTTTTAATCGCTGCTGCCCTAGTACATATTTTAATCATCTCGCCTAATATGATGTAGTGACCACCTGTTTAAATATCCAACCTTTAGTCCATCTGTTCACTAGTTTGTTTTGTTTTGTTTTGAGGTTGGTTAGTTACAGCAAGGATGGCCAGCCTTTTTGGCAGCGGAGCCAGTTTTGTGTGGTTGCTAATTTTAAATATATTCTGACTGCTGGGCATGGTGGTGCATGCCTATAATCCCAGCACTTGTGAGGCTGAGGCAGGAGGATCACTATGAGTTTGAGGCCAGCCTAGACTACACAGCAAGACCCTGTCTCAAAACAAACAAACAAACCAAATCTGGAAAACGTTAAATTCAGGTGACATTTTCCAGCTAACCAGTATTTCTCCATGGATGGCACAGTTCATAGATTCACAGTCAGAAGTGATTTCTTTGACCTGAGTAGTGAAGCCAGAAAGCTGTCCAGTCACGGCGGCCACTCTGTCTGTGCATATACCAGCACAAATGACTGGTTCAGTTTTCCTGATGTGGAATTGCTCAGAGAGTTGACTAGTTCTGCAGCTATGGAATTCGTTGGTAACAAAAGCACGCACAGCATGCACCCATGCCATTCTCCTGAAATATATCCCCCAAAGCAAGCATTATTGCCTTGTTATTGGTAGACTTACCAACCTGGATTATGAACCACGGTGCCTCATTAATCTTCTCTGATGACTGACTCAGGAGGGTCCTCTACTGTTTGATCAATCTATCTAGTTATTGTGCTAGCTGAAAGAGAAGCACATGCCACCTTTTGAACTATATTCTGTTCTAAAAGTTCACAACATATGTCCTTAGCAGCAGCCAGGACCAATGCTTCACCAATAGTAAAGCAGTTAGCTTTGGCAGTGCAGTTAGGCACTAAGAATGTTGCTCTCAGTGTTTTTCTTTTTTCTTTCTTTCTTTTTTTTTTTTGTAGTTCTGATGTATTGTTTTGATTTGAACTCAGGACCTTGCACTTTCCAGGAAGGTGCTTGTGCCACTGAGCTATATATCCCTACCTCGCTCCCAGTGTAGATACATTTGGTGAAGTGGTAGCCTTCACTAATTGCTTCTGCTCTTCATGTTTGTGGTTTTTTTTTTCTTTTGAGAAACTCCGAATGTTTATCTTCTAATGCAGAGTACTTGGTCTCCATGGTATTTTTTGTCTTTTTGAAACGGGGTCTCACTATGCAGTTCAGGCTGGCTTTGAGCTCATTTTGTACCCAGGCTGGTCTCAAACTCACAAGAATCCTCCTGCCTCAGCCTCCCAAGTGCCGAGATTACAGGCGTGTACCACCACGCCCGGCTTGGTCTCCCATGTGGCAAAGACATTTTAACAGTTTCATGGCCTCCTTGGGTAGCAGTGACACAAAGCTGGTTTGGAGAATGTGAATTACCTGTAGCAATGAACCATAATTTAAGTAGGACTCTTGGTATTTTCTTTTAAATGCAACTTTCTTTTTGTTGGCAGTCAGTGTTCTGTCTTTCCCCCTTTTCAAAGAAGCTTGCCAGTGACATTTTTTGCTCATTTTATCTAGGACTAGCCTGTGGGCTTTAGGAAATAGTACCAATATTCTTGTTTATTTCTCACTTTTAAAACGTTTAGGCAAGAGATTTGTGACAATGTAAATTCTACAAATAGGAAATATACATTGTTACTGTTTTGCTCTATATTTCATGTTTAGGGCCAGGGATGGACTTGTCTTTTTTTCTTTTTGGTACTGGGAATCAAACTCAGGACTTTGTGCTTGCCAGGGAGGTGCTGTGCTGCTGAGCTGTATCCCCGGACCCATATGTCTTTTTTTAGTCCTGTGGGTATGCTATGCCAACATACACAGAAACTTTCTGTGACATACTCCTACTTTTCCTGTTCATATACCAATAGGAGATGTTAGACATATCGAAGAAAACAGCTCCCTGCTTTGTAAACTTCTCCAGGCTACAGCAGACCACAAATATTCAAGCTGAAATCTACCAGGTAATTTATGTTGAACTTTTCACTTCCTACTTCTGGGGGTGGGGACAATCCTTAAGTTGGGATGTAGTTCAGTGGTAGTGCAGATGCATGGCATATGTAAGGTACTGGTTTCAATGCTCAGCTGACATAGAACAAGGTAGGCATAGTGGTACATGCCTGTAATCCTAGCACTTTGGGGGAGGCTAATGCAAGAGGATCACAGGTTTAAGCCCAGTTTGGGTAAATTAGCAAGACCTAACAGTAGCCACAGGAGGGCAGTGACACTAAAATGAAAAGCGTTATTGAATCACCTGGGCTCCTATATGCTTAGATCTTCCCATCACAGGACCTCCCCGTGTGGTTTAGGATGGTGTCAAATTTCCAGTGCCTCATCCTCCCTGCGTGCAAGGACTATAGTTGTAGCCAGGTATGGTGGGTGCATGCCTGTAACCTAGCACTTGGGAGGCCAAGTCAGAAGTGTTGCTGTGAGTTTAAGACCAGTCTGGGCTCCATAATGGGTTAAGGCCAGCCTGAACTACATAGGCAGACCTCGTCTCAAAAAAGAAAGGATTACAGGTATGCACTGCCATGCCTCTCTTCAGGGGGAGCCTCCCCCTATACATACATTTGCTACTAGGGATTGAACCCAGAGCCTTCTCACTGAGCTACAGACCCAGCTCATATTTTATTTTTTAATTTTTTTTAGACAGAGCCTTGCTAAGTTGGTAAATTACCCAGGCTGGACTAGAATTTATCATCCTCATGCTTCAGCTTACCAGAGTGCCAGGATTACAGGTGTGTGACACCATGCCTGGCTGTGGCAAGTTTCTGAAAAATGGAATTTGGATCCCATCACTGCCCCATTGAGAACACATGGGAAATCTAAGCCCTTTCCAGGCCCTACAGAGTGCTATATGTTCAGGCTTGTCTACCCACTGCCCTGTTTTCTGTGTCCCAGGAACCTTGATTGTACAACTGACTCCCTCTCCCCGACCCATTTCAGGGTCTCCTGCCTTATCAATGAATAAGGCTAAGGCAGGGAAAATATGGCAGGATAAAGCAGACAGCATGAGACGGGAGGGCGGGGTAGCAGGGCCACAGGGCCACGTCTGTGTAGTGGGTGCCCAAGACTGCATTTTTATTAACACTTGAGCCTTTGGCCTTAGAATACTCTTGAGTAAGCTGAATGTTACTACTTTTGTTGCTAATGTAGAAAAACCTGGAAATTGAACTTCTGGAACTAGAAAAAGAAACAGCAGATGTTGTTCATCCTTCCTATTTGGGTAAGTGATTGGGTTAAGTACATAATCACTGGAATTTCAACTTTTTCTTAGATTAACGCCAGCAAAATTTTGCCGTGCTATAGCTGTTCCAGGTATTGCCTTGAAGCTCCCAAAGAATTCTGTTTCTTGGTGGTGCTCACCTATAATCCCAGCGGGATTCGAGGCCAGCCTAAACTGCATAGTGAAACCCTGTCTCAAAAAGACAAAATGGGGACCAGGGATATAGATCAGCAGCACGGCACCTGCCTGGCAAGCATGAAGTCCTGAGTTCAATTCCCAGTTCCAAAAAAAAAAAAAAAGGCAAAAAGAAATTTCTATTTCTCAGCACAAATACAAGTCCTCTTGACCTGACTAGTGCAAATAGTCTAGAATATGACTGAGCTAACTCCCATACTAGGCTGTTTTCTGTTGCTTTACCAAAATATCTGATGCTGGGTAATATATAAAGAAAAGCGGTTTAGTGAATATGCAGTTTGGAGGGCCGAGGGCATGGTGTTGCCTGACTCTGGTAAGGTGGATGGCATCACAGTGGCGGAGCGCTTGGCGAGGAGAGGATATGTGGCAAGACAGGAAGCCAGAGAGTGATTCAAGGGTCAGCTGACTTTTATAACAACCCTCCCAAGAGAGCTAACCAGTAACGAGTCCCAGGACCACACTGGTTTCTCCAGGGCAGTGCCCTCCTGACCTAATTGCTTCCTGCCAGCCCTCACCTCTCAGAGGTTCCACTCTGCCTCCTGACACTGCCACTCTGAGGACTAAGTTCCTGTCACATGACCTCCATGGCGATGCGCTTTGGCCTTATTCAAGCGATACCTGCTCCTCAGAGTCAAGAGAAGACAGAAGACTAAGAAAGGGCGAAGAACTTCCCAGACGAAAGGCTATTAACTTGGCATGATAGCTTAAGCACTGTCTGATTATGAATTGTATAGTCAGTCCAGAAAAGTTGCTTTTTTGGTTAAAGAACATTATTGGGAAACTTGATGACATTTAAATATAGGCTGTATTAAATAGTAATAATATATCAATGTTAAATTTTTCAGAAAAAATTTCATAATTTGATAATGTGCTATACAGTAGTTGTATGTATAAGAGAATGTTCCTGTTCCTAGGAAAGTCATGCTGAAGTTTTAAGGGTAAAAGATCTTGTTGTCTGCAACATAATCTGAAGTTAATCTTTTTGAGAATAAAAGGTAGGTTCATGTGTTTGCATGTGTGCTAGTGCAGAGAGAGACAAAAGGAAAAAGTGTCTCTAGATGTTAATAACTGGTGCATCTAGGTGAAATGTATATGGAAGTTTATAGAAGGTTTTAAAACCTTTCCTGTAAGTTTGAATTTTTTCAAATTAAAAAAAAATTTTTTTGAGATAGGGTCTTACTGTGTAGCCCAGGCTGGCCTTGGACTTGCAGTGATCCTCTTGCCTCAGCCTTCTGAGTGTGGCGATTACAGGCGTACCTCACCATGCCTGACTTCAAATTAAAATTTTATAGACGAGGAAGTTGACAGCCATTAATTGAATCCTGGGGAAATTCCATGATAATCATAAGTAGCTTGCAAGATTACTTTTTAAGAAAAAATTTTGTGGATCATTTGTTTGTTTGAGACAGGGTCTTGCTATGCAATCCAGGCTGGCCTCATACTCACTGTGTAGCCTAGGTTGATCTCAAACTGTTGATCCTGCTGCCTCAGCCTCTCAAGTGTTGGGATGACATGTGCGTGCCTCCGTGCCCAGCTGAGGCCAGCCTGAACTGCACAGCAAGACCCTGTCTCAAAAAGACCAAAAAAACACAACTAAATAAGAGCCAGGCATGGTGGTGCACGCCTGTAATCCCAGCACTCGAGGCTGAAGCCAGGGGATTGCCACAAATTCAAGGCCAGCCTGGGCGACAAAGTGAAACTCTAGCTCAAAAACAAAGAATTTAGCCTATATTTGTTTGTCAGTGGGAGAAGTGAGAGAAAGTAGTTTGGTATTGGTATTAGGGATGGCAGTGGGGAAAAGGGAGACATTTAGGAGGGAAATTGCAGATTCAGTTTTTCTTAGATACAGCCTTGCTATATTGCTCAGGCTGGTCTTGAACTCCTCTGAAAGAATCTTTCTGCCCTATTTTCTGAGTACTGGGATTACAGGCTGTAGCCCTGTACTTGGCCTTGCAATAAGTTGTAACATTGTTATTTCTAAACCAAAGAAGAAAGCTTTGGTGGTTCTAAATTTACCTGCCCTGTTGCTAACTGTCACTACCATTTCTTGTTTGTGTAGCTCAGAAGTGTCACACCCTGCAAAGCATGAATACTCATCTAGAAGCTGTGCTAAAAAAGAAGAGGCCTCTCAGGCAAAAGCTGTTGAAGCCCATGTGCCAGGAAAACTTACCTTTGGAAGCTGTTTACCACAGGTTAGCCTGCAGAGTGGGAAGGAGCAGTTCTCCATGTTTTCTGAGGGTAGTTTTTGGTTAGACCAGCAGTTTATAGCATCTTTCATGAAATAGTATATTGCTGATTATAGTTGTTAACATTATTAACGTTGATAAATTAAGCCAGAAAAAAAATCCTCTGCTTTTAAAGAATTGTAGCTATGATGTGCCAGGCATGGTGGCACACGCCAGTAATCTCAGCACTCGGGAGGTTGAGGTAGGAGGATCACTATGAGTTCGAGGCCTGTCTGAACTGCATAGTGAGACCTTGTATCCAAAAAAAAAAAATTTAAAAATTGTAGCTATGGTGAAAAGGACTTCTCTGGCCCATTGTATGTTGGGAATTATAAATTATGGCATTAATGAAAAAAAATTAGATACAAACATGTAACAAAGTGGATAAAACTTGTTTTTATTATGTATAGATTGTTTTCTGTGAAGTAAATTTATATTGAATTAATGTTGCCCATATATAAAAATTCCTTTGGAAGTTTAACATGAAGAGCTCAAAACAATGTCACCTATGGGGAAGTAAAAAATTGGATTCTGGTCTCATCTCTGTTGTGTATATGCTTCAAAATCTTGAGCATATGATTTCAACCTTTGCCTCATTTTCATAGTCCATAAAATGGGATGGTTTTGGTGCTCTCTTCCTCATCAGAGTATTACACAGATCAGATTGAAGGGTTAGGATTTGTTGTTGTTGTTTTTTGAGACAGGGTCTTACTATATGGTCCAGGTAGGCCTTGAACTCACTATGTAGTCCCAGCTGGCCTCAAATTAATGGTGATCCTCTTGCCTTAGCCTCCTGAATACTTGAATTATAGGCATATACCACCATTTGGGGCTCCTTCTTTATTTTTGAGACAGTCTTGCTATGTTGCCCAGGTTGGCCTTGAACTCATATTTCTCCTATCTCAGCCTCTCAGTAGCTGGGATTATTGTCTCTTAAATGTCAGAACTTTTTATTTTGTAGTAAAATAATAATATAACTTTTGTTCTTTTAGCTATATTCAGTGTCTAACCATTAATGTATATATAGTATTATGTATTTTAAGGAGAACTGAGGACCTGTTCTGGTATGCATGTCTGTGATCCTAACACTCAGGAGGCTGAGGGGGAAAATCATAGCAAGTTCAAGGCCATCCTGGCTACATAGTAAATTCAAGGCCAACCTGAACTATAAAGTGAGATCCTCTTTCAAAAAACTGAATAATGATTTTAAAGCATTTTCTAAATACAAGTATTTAATGTACCTTTATGTGAAGACTTTTTATTTATTTATTTATTTATGGTCTTTTTGAGACAGGGTCTTGCTGTGCAGTTCAGGCTGGCCTTGAGCTCAGCCTCCCTGAGTTCTGGGATTACAGGTGTATGCCACCATGCCCAGAAATTTATCCTTATTGTCTTCACTCTTTACTTTTTTTTTTTTTTTGAGGTACTGAGGATCGAACTCTGGACTTTGCACTTCCCAGTCAGGCACTTATTCCACTGAGCTGTATGTATCCCCAGCTTCACTCTTTACTTAGAATGAATAAATTTAAATGGAATGAGATTTTAGGTAGGGAAATTCCTTATGGAAAAAGTATTACCATTGAGGGTTATCTAACATTAGATTTGGTTCTAGATAAGATGATTGTCTTTCTGCTTTTTGTTTATTTTTCTTTCTTTTGAATTTTAAGTAAAATCTTAAAGGAAAAGAGAAGGCCTTTTCTTCTTTTATTTTTGTGGTGCTGGAGATTGAACCCAGGACCTTTGCAGTGAGCTACATCCCCAGAAGTTTTGTATTTTTCATTTAACAGCAGGGTCTTGCTAAGTTGTCAGATTGCCCAGGCTGGGTTTGAACTTGTGGTCCTCTTGTTTTGGTCTCTAAAACTGCTAGGTTGGGTTTATTACCAGGACTGAAGAGAAAGTTCTTTTTCTTTTTTATTTTATTTTATTTTATTTTAAAGACAAAAGAATGGAGACATATGAACCAGAAAAGCCATAAACAATACAGAAAATACAAAGTTATACAGAATATAGTAGGGAATTAGAACTGGATGTTGTATTACATAGTTATCTTCACATTAGTTAACACAAAAACATTAAAGGAAATACCAAATTATAGATAAGATAGTAGG